>JARQOC010000010.1:122293649-122446149 GCA_033576535.1 Allobates femoralis | reverse complement strand
ACAGAGCCCCTTCTATACTCTGCTACCCACAGAGCCGCCTGTATACTCTGCTACCCACAGAGCCGCCTGTATACTCTGCTACCCACAGAGCCCCTGTCTACTCTGCTACCCACAGAGCCGCCTGTATACTCTGCTAACCACAGAGCCGCCTGTATACTCTGCTACCCACAGAGCCGCCTGTCTACTCTGCTACCCACAGAGCCGCCTGTCTACTCTGCTACCCACAGAGCGGCCTGTATACTCTGCTACCCACAGAGCCGCCTGTATACTCTGCTACCCACAGAGCCGCCTGTATACTCTGCTACGCACAGAGCCGCCTCTATACTCTGCTACGCACAGAGCCGCCTCTATACTCTGCTACCCACAGAGCCACCTGTCTACTCTGCTACCCACACAGCTGCCTCTATTCTCTGCTACCCACAGACCCGCCTCTATACTCTGCTACTCACACAGCCGCCTGTATACTCTGCTACGCACAGAGCCGCCTCTATACTCTGCTACCCACACAGCCGCCTCTATACTCTGCTACCCACACAGCCGCCTGTATACTCTGCTTCCCACAGAGCCGCCTCGATACTCTGCTACCCACAGAGCCGCCTGTATACTCTGCTACCCACAGAGCCGCCTGTATACTCTGCTACCCACAGAGCCGCCTGTATACTCTGCTACCCACTGACCCGCCTGTATACACACAATTTATTTCACCCTGCTCCCGATGCAATTGCATCGGGCCTTTTTACTAGTATATCATAAAACCAAGTTGTCAGCCTAGTATCAAGCCCACAACTCACCCATACTGTGGGGTTATGACACGTGTTCAGGGACGGGTAACTGTACCTTTCTGTGGCGGTCTGTGACCGGTTCAACCCCCTTTGTAACCTCCCTTGGTTTTATGTGATGTCCCTCAGTATTTTATTGATCCCCCATTAATATAATAAATTTGTGCACTTGCAATTGGTGGATTCTTTTTACTTGTTTATACTGGGGTTACAGCTATACAACTCAGTTCTCAGGTATTCTGTTCCACTGGGTGTCAGTCGCCCATCTCCGAAACTCCGAGCAGTACTCCTCCACTGCTCATGATCCCTGCTTGAGTTTACGGAGGTTTAACTCCGCAACAGTCACCCTATCTGGTTCACCATACACCTGAGCCAAGGCATCTAAAATCCCATCAAACCGACCGCAATGATCGAGAAGGTCAGGAGGGAGAAGGCCCAGGATCCCACTTAAGAAGGGCGATTATAATCCCTACGCGCTGTTCCTCACTTCCAGATGAACGGGGCCTGAAATAGAGTTTACAGGCCTCTTTGAACACCAAGAACTTATCCCTTCCCCCAGAAAATCTATCTGGCAGAGATATCTTGGGTTCCGGTACAGCCAGAGTGTGAGCTGAGGCCAGGTACCCAACAACCTTGCTGCAGCTGCTGCACCACGTGCGCTCGCAGGCCAGTGATCTCAGCAGAGATGGTCTGCATCAATTGTGAAAGGGCATCAGCAGAGGACGTCTGAGACATAATGGCTCAGAGAAAAACAAAAAGTGGTTTTGGGCTATTGTTAGTGTCACGTTTAGAAGGTGAGGGAACCAGGAAACCAGATGGTGAGGTAGGCAAAGAGATTCAGGGGGAGCTAATCTGACCCTTATGCCAGGGGTTTCTGACTTGCCCTGCTCTCAGGGGTACCTCTGATGATGAGGAGGTCAGAGTCGCCACCCTTTTTCCTAAGCTCCTGAAAAAACCCTGAGAGCCCCTACCTCCACCCACGGATCAGGAATCACAGCTACTCCCAAGGAAAGGAAACACCAGGAAAGAATTAAGCACAAAAGCACATGCGTTGTCACAGCTCAGTGACCTGGAAGAGTCTAACTCTAAGGGTCGCTTTACACACACCAACTTCTGTGTCCAACTTCTGAACAGATCTCTGGTTGCAATGAAATCATGGACACATTGTTCCATTGTACACAGCCACAAAATGGAACAATGTGTCCATGATTTCACTGCAACCAGAGATCTGTTCAGAAGTTGGACACAGAAGTTGGTGTGTGTAAAGTGGCCCTAACAATGGCATCTGATAGAGGAAAGGGAAGGCTACTTAAAGGCCAGGGGGAGGTGATTCCAGGTGAGTTACACCTAAGCTTCACATCATGCAGCAGCTGAGCGCAGCCCACAGCAAAACTGACATTAACGCATGCAGTTCCTGAAGTAATTCACACACATTCAATTACAGCAGTATCCAACTTAGACTACAGAGAGTCAGCGCATGACAAATGTATTCTGAATATTATTATTATTATTATTATGAATTATTATTATGTTTCATCTAAATATCTTGATTATTTTATCATAATAATGATTAAAACCTGTTCACATTGTTGAGGGAGTCGGATTCAGACAAATTGAGGAGTTAGAGTCGGAGGTTCAACTTACTGACTCCACAGCCCTGTTGCATAGTGCATAATAGTCACAAAAGCTCTGCTGAGACCAGAACTGTCAAGTCCAGACTTTCTCTTGTATTAATATAAGCATTAGTTATGAGCGAATGTAATCGTTACGGATAGTACAGTATTCGCAATATGCCACTTCCAGTTCCTGCACACAGGATTCCTCAGGACATCTTCTGTATTGGTGCGCAGGGACTTCCATGGAGAGGTGTAGCGGGTGGGAGGAAGAGGGATTAAGGCACGACGGCCGTTTCATGCCATGAGGGGCGCCATGTAAATCCCTGTGCACCAATAAAGACTACCTAAGGAATCCTGTGTGCTCCGTCTTTTCTCCAAAACTGGAAGTGACGTATCGCTGTTTCTAGGAAGTGTTCACCAGGTAAACTAGGTGTGCTGAGTGTGGAATACTTGAGAAAGATCCCGGGACACCTCGGAACCGAATGGCAGCTGATCAACCTCCCTGAGAAGGATTTTTGCACCTTGGATGTCGTGCTGGCTGAACCTGAAACCGTGAGATTCGCAATACTCATTACTCGGCCAGTATTGCTGGTGCTCGTGAGTGATTTGTCAATTGTGAATGATCTGACACAAATTGACAGCTCCTTTCAGTACACAAAGGGAGTCGGCACCTCAGTGAGAGCAGATTGATTGGTAGGGGCACAGCAGGGGGTTGAGCGCAGTGAAAACGCAAAGCCCACCCTACCACACTGTACCGGAAATGCTCGTTTTCAGTCCGGATGTGTGTGGGAAGAGCCTAACACTAATTGAATAACATTGGACTAGCTATTTGGATGAGTACGTGAGTATTGTTTCCTTTTTATATGGCAGAACAAACTTTTGCACTATTGTTTATCACTCAAGATTTGAACCATGTCTCTTCTTACCTATTTCTTCAAGTGGGTTCCTTGGCATTTTATTGATATATCGTTGCAGACAGCTCCTCTTCATTTTGAACAATTGTATATTTGTGGGAATAGTTTTCTGCCCTTTTATATTCCCCATGACTATGTCCAGTGAAGAAGGTCCATTAAAAGATGGGTGGGGGAGATTAGCATGATGGGCTGCAAAAGCCCCATCCAACACCTTTAATATGAACTATATCTGACACTGTGAGCCTGGTCGCTATTCAATAACTGTATCTGGCCTCACAAATGCTCTTCTAGATGAAGGAATATTCCACGAAACTTCTCCAAAATGTTGGAAAAATCCTTCCCAGAAGAGCAGAATAGGAGGTCATAAAAGCTTTTGAAGTAATGTGTTGAAGACCAAATACTTATGTCCATATACAATATATAATTATATAGAGATGATGTACAGGTTATTGATACACATTGCAATTTAACATAAAGCTGTTAGTCATTCCTGGAAGCTCAGTGTCAGAGATAGTGCTTTGTCGAGTATAATAGTCGCCCATCACTAGGCGAGACCAGTATTGAGTAGGACAAACCCTTCCTCAAGCTCCTACGCTCCCCTGGCTGGTTATCGTCTGCCAGGAAAAGTATTATTTCTCATTAGCTATGAATGTTTAAAGCAAGTGTCCATTATGTGCAGACTGCTGAATGCTTAGACAAGATGAGTGAATGAATGGGCTAAGCTGGATCTGTCATTCAGCTAACATTGTGTCTGTGTTTATATTCAATTAATACCGACCTGTCAGCTCGCCCTGATCCTCACGGTCCCACTGATATGCACTCAGTCTCCCAGACTACTATTTTTTTTTATTTTACCATCATCGTCTCATTGCTAAAAGGCAGATGAATGGTTTTACATACACTAACTCGATCTCTGTGCCAAAAGGCAGCCAGATGGAACATTTACACCCAGGAACCTGATGTCTATCAGCTGGCTCTCCAAGGTTTCGGCTAAAGGGCCTAGTAGACCTGGAGCAGAAGAAAATAAGATGATGGACGTTCTGTAGCTTGATTGATGATCTGGATTCAGCAAAATGACAGGCCTTGATGCCTCCAGTTGTTTATCAGATCCGATTAGTAGCTTAGGCTGTGGTCACAGTTGCCATGCGTTTTTTTAAGTGATTTAACAAAACTCATGCTTTTTTTCATGTCAGCATGAGTTTTGTAAGGTGTGTGATGGCTCCCTGCGTTTTTGGGTGCGTTTTTGAATCTGCACCTAAAAATAGTGCTTGTAGTATTTTTTTGAGCGTTTTGAAAAACGCATGCGTTTTTGTAGAAAACGCATGCGTTTTTATAACATGGGTTCCTATGGAAAACGCATGCAAAAACGCATGTACAGTTAGTACCTTTTAGTGCCATTCAAAAACGCATGCGTTTCCCATAGGAGCCCATGTTAAAAAAAACGCATGCGTTTTTCCGGAAACGCATGCGTTTTTTTAACATGGGCTCCTATGGGAAACGCATGCGTTTTTGAATGGCACTAAAAGGTACTAACTGTACATGCGTTTTTGCATGCGTTTTCCATAGGAACCCATGTTATAAAAACGCATGCGTTTTCTACAAAAACGCATGCGTTTTCTACAAAAACGCATGCGTTTTTGGATATGCTCCAAAAACGCATGGGACAGTCACACATGCTTTTTGGCTATTAGGGCATGCGTTTTTTAACATGGGGGCCTATGGGTGCGTTTTTTACATGCGTTTTTGAAAACGCAGGTCTCCAAAAATGCATGTGAAAAATGGTACTGTGACCCCAGCCTTAATGGTCAGGGTTATAGGGCTGTTTCCACAGTCAAATTTGCAAATGGAAATAGCAAATTTGTTACTGATAAAAGCAGAAAGTGTGTATCGTTTTTTTTGTTAATGGTATAGAACATAGGATAATGTCGTCATATTTAGAATCCCTATAAAGGGATCTCCTGTATACATTGTATTTGCAAAAAAATCAAAATCACCTTCCCAAAACAATGCTCAAACTCAAATAGGCTTTATTAGCAGGACCAAAATATATTTAGTGTTACCAAAGCAAGAAAAATGAATGAAATAGTGGAGGGGATCGGGGATTGTGGAAATGGGGTGTTGGGGGCACAATTTGGGAAATAATCGTCCATTTGGGGGTTTTAACTTCCTCTCAGCTAATGACATATGGTGACATATTGGGCAGCGATCTCCACTGTTGATTCCTCTTCCCCAGTAGGATGCAGAGTTTCCTCTCCTCATCCATGGATGGGAAGTCCGGGATCAGAGTGGAGAGTCTCTGGAAGTGGGAGGCCCTCACTGCTGAGTATTTGTTGCAGTGAAGCAGGACATGCGCCTCATTCTCCAGTGCCCCCTGCTGGCAGCGCTGGCACAGTCTGTTCCCCCATGGCTTTGAATGGCTGTCGGTGCCGTCCTGTTTCCCTCTCTAGACTGTAAGCACTCAGTCAGTACAGTCTCCGGGTCTGCCTGTCTTTGGGGTGATGTAATCTATATAAATGAGACAAAAAGGCGCATAGGGTGTTATCCTTTGATAGGAGGGTAATATTGCAATATGGTTCGCTCACCTGGGTTGGTTGTGAAACTCACAACCAGTCATATGCGCAGGATCCACACTCCCACGATACACGTGGCACAAGAAACTGAGAAACTAAATGGACAAAGTGCCCAATGATCTGCGCTGCTGGAATTAAGACAAGGAACAATGCAGTCTGGTTCAATGGTGCATTTTATTTTGACGCGTTTCGGAGCCAATACCTCGCTCCTTCTTAGGTAAATCCCTGAAGAAGGAGTGAGGTATTGGCTCCGAAACACGTCGGAATAAAAGGCACCATTTGACCAGACTGGTCTTCATTCCAGCAGCGCGGATCCTTGGGCACTTCGTCCATTTCGTTTCTCAGTTTGGGGTGATGTAACCTCTGCAGATATGGGGCCAGAGTGTAGCCCCTCCGCAGTGACCAGTAGATGGTGAGTTTCTGGGAGTTCTCAAATTGATTCTGCCAATCCTCTATATATTGCATCTTGCAGCTCTCTGAGATTTTCTTTATTTCGGCTTTTGTTAGGTTGTGTAGCTGACTTTGGTGGGACTAGCTGCCTGGGTTCATGGCTCGCTCTGGACTTTGGCTCAGTAGGGCTTTATGATGGTAGGAGCTGGGGTTGCTGCTCTGTATGTGTGCCTGGTGTGATGGCATCCTCTTATTTATGGTTAGCCAAATACTATATGGCCACAACATGTAAAAGTGCAAAAGGGTTTTCTCACCACCTATGTATTGTGGCAATTTGCTCACCGAGCGTGTTGGGGGACACTCAAATGGTAGAGGGATTAAGGCAAAAAGGCATGTTTTTTCTGCACAATAAAGTCCAGCAGTTTATTAGGACATCATAAACCGCATATAGTGCAGAGTTAATTTACATCAATGGAACATTAGTGACATAACAATCTGTTCCAATGGTGGATACGCCTACCAGGCATTTACTTTCATAGTTATAATAATTTTTTTAATTAATATTCATTTTTATTTATATAGCGCCAACATATTCCGCAGCACTTTACAATTAAGTTAGTCACAGTATGTCGGTGCAGGCATCACAACCCACTCACAGACCTCGCAGTCCACCGTTCAGGAAACTGCCTCACTGGGATCACTAACTCCTGTCTGTTTCAGACCCTAAGCAGGTCTGAAGCTTCCTGAACACTGAGACATTCCAGGCTTCACGATGGTCTCCTCACCGCGTGTCTTCCAGGATGCCATCCACATCCAAGCATTCTATCCCAGGTACATTCCAGGACAGTGGCTGTTCCAAACACGGAGAGTGAGCCCTCAGAGGTTCTGACAGTCTCTCCATACATCCATGGTCTCTCTGTCAGCTCACATGTGCTTACACAAACACACTTTATAAGGTATGAGTCACACCCACATCTCAGCAACTTGCAAACCTAACCTGTGTGACACCACAAGTCCCATAGTGACCTTTCTGGGCTACTATTGCAAAGCAAAACGTGCTGAACTATAAGTCCCAGCATACATATTTGCAATGCAGCAAGTCGCTGTATCACAGTATATAAACATTTTGATTCAAGTGAGTCTAAACTGTAGGATTTAATTGTGGGACTCATCACTCCCAATTAAGGCGTCAGAGTCCTTAGTTTGGCCTACCGACTCCACAGCACTGTTTCTGAGCAGGATCTGCACGATGGTGCAAACTAAATACCTGATAGTGTGAGACAGCGGTATGATGTATTAGTGCTTAGTTGGGCAACTCTTTATTGTTTTTTTCATTTGATTTATTGTTTGGGACCCTTTTGGCTGAAAATAAAAACTTTATATTTCCTTTATGCAGACTGTTTCCATCTATGTCACTACCATACTGTTCTATAACGCCACAGCACATTACAAGCTGCGGGTCTATGAAAATCCTTTGTTCGCTTTGCAGAGCTTTGCCTGTGGATCAGCAGGTTCACAAAGATTCTTTGCTCACTACAAGGAGCTTTGCCTGTGGATTGGCAGGTCCACAAAGACTCCCAGAGGCATGAGAACGGTTATCAAGGAGTCAGCGTTCGGCGGGCTCCTGAAGATTTCTCTGCCATGAGTGTTTGGAGTGTGTACTGTTGTTGTCTTGGGTCAAATTGTTGAATACTATCCAGCCATAACCCCGCACAATGGAGGAAGTTGTAAAGACTCTGGTCCAGGCCCAGGAAAGAGCATTGAAGAAGCAACACCAGGCCCAGGAGCAAACCACCTGCTTAATGTTGGAGCAGATGGCGTTGCTAAAAGAGGTTGTTGTGGCACAGTCAGAGACAAGCCCTGCTTGGGACCTCGTGTCATGGTGTGCCAGGTAGGTGGTACAACACTCACTTAAACAATTACTACAGATAATGTGGCACCCTGGCACCTGTTGGGCACCACAGAAATCCTTAGGGCACAAATGGAGTAAGTAACAGCAAAGCAAAACCCACAACACCTTAGAACACCTGGTTACACCCCGAGCCTCTAGGGGGAGCTCCACTGGTGACTTTGAACCAGTTCCCCCATAAATAGAGTCTTGGAGGGAGAAACTTCAGAGTGTGGCAGACACTACAAGAGCTGCCAGGCACAGAGTGTGTGCAGTCGCTACAAGAGCTGCCAGCCTGTGTGAAACCTCCACCCTATGAGGAATACACTAGGCCCAACCAGCTAACTAGCAAGTGAGGAAATCCCTGCAATTGGGATAAGAGGAAGAAGGAGAACACCTCTCAGGAACACAGAGTTATTCTGACTCTTTCCTTAATAACCGGTTACTGGAACCGAAGCTGTGAGAGCTACCCAGCCATCACAGAGAACCAGCACCATTAACAGGAGGTTTAGCCACCTGTTCCACCTGATGCACACATCCACGAGAGCCCAGGGAAGAGTACTGATCCTGCTCAGACCCTTTTACAGTGCCCTCAGTGCTGTTAACCAGGCGAAGCAAGTTCCATTGAACACACTGCCCGGTCCGGCTGGATTCCACATCCACCCGACCTTAGCACCAGAACTAGAGAAAGGAAGCCTAACACTGCTTGCTGTGAACCTCCAGAAGTTCCGACTTCACTATCCCGGTCCGAGTGTACCTGATTACCACCCAGTAAAGGTACCTAAAAGAGACTTTGTGTGGTTGTACGTTACTCCTGGATTCAGCGCGCAGCACCCCGCAGCTGCCTCACAACATCTTGCACAGCTCCCGGCTCTGGGGACTCCCGCTCATCCTGTGGGGAGCGTCCCATCTAGCTGCTTAACATCCCCCGGAGAACCCGCAGCGCTGGTAAAGTTACCAGAACACCCGCAGGTGGCGTCACGAAGACAAATCACCCCTACTGTTCCGCCATTTCCCCTATTGATCTGGACCACCGGGCCTACACCACCGCAGGCGCGGTTCCGTGACTGGAGGAGAAACAACGCCCGCTACATGTACCCCCGGCCACAGTGAGTCAATGACGTGGAGACTTACCTCCCTAACTTTAAACAGGCACCCCAAAGGGAGCAGCTCCCCACAGAATAGGTTGATGTTCTGTCATCCTACCTAGTGGAAGAGTCTCAAAAGCCTACCATGACCTTAGTGAGCAAGATGTGTGAGACTAATGTGGCGCCCTGTGACAGGTAAGCCACAGAACCAACTAGTTCACTAAGGGATTTCCACATCTGGTACCTCACCTACACACAACAGCTTCCACTCTAGGCCTGTAGGGGGAGATCCACTGGTTGCTGTTAAGCCAGATCCCCTATAAATACAGGTGCTGGGGGCGGCGTTAGCCAGAGTGTACAGTCACTAGAATAACTGTGAAGTCAGCTAAGTGCCTGGTGAGCTAAAACTGGTTACCGGAGCCATGCTAGGCCCGACACCAGTGCACCGCCAGAGCCAGTGTGAGGGTCCAGAGAACGAGAGCTGAAGACAGAGGCGGGTAACACTACAGAAGGGGCAGAGGAGCCATACCGGCTCACCCCACCAGAACACCGGTGACTGGAGACCGAGTCTGCAACAGGGAAAGAGATCAGCCCAGCAAAGAATCCAGTACACCATGGAGGCTTAGCTTCCCGGACACTCGCAGCACCCACATTCGAGAGCCAGGGACCACAGGAGAGATAGCGGTAGCCAAGAGAAAGCCCTCAGTGCAGCAACATGGGTGTGGAGAAACAGGAAGTCAAGCCTGGTTTCATGCCAGCCAGGCTTTGGGACGAGGAACAGCACAAGGAGGCCTATATCCCCCTCTGAATGGAAATCCTGAGGTGTAGC
The DNA here is from genome assembly GCA_033576535.1 of Allobates femoralis. Taxonomy (NCBI): domain Eukaryota; kingdom Metazoa; phylum Chordata; class Amphibia; order Anura; family Aromobatidae; genus Allobates; species Allobates femoralis. The sequence goes on along the minus strand of JARQOC010000010.1, from coordinate 122,436,075 downwards.
CTTCAACCCGGAGAGTGTACATGCAAGAACACCAGTAAAAGGTACAGAAAAAGACTTTGTGTGCGTGTCCCTTCTTCAACCTGTCCCACACCACAATGACTATGCTGCCCCATTTCTACCATGCTGCTCTATTCCACCATCATACCCTACAGCCCCGGGGAACCAGCTCTTCCTGTAGAGAGCTCCAACACCTTGCTGCCACCCATCACCCCGGAGTCCCAGCAGCGCCGGTGCCATCACCGGATCTACAGGTGGTGTCATGACTGACAATAACTGTAATCCCTGTAAATACTCCCCTTTTCATTGTTACTCAAGGGCACAGGCTCGGGCACCGACCACTGTGACACCCTGCACTCGAACGCCCGAGACCTGAGTACCCAGTCCCTTGTGGCCCCAGACACTATGCTATGCTGAAAGCTGAGATTCTTGTTCACCTAGGCATTACTTACAGCTGCTATGCAGACCAAAAGGGTCAGGGCCTGGGAGCACCAGACAGGTCCCCTCGTTCATAAATGTTTGTTTGACCTGTTCTATCTGGTAAATAAATGGCTGGGAACCAGATGTCTGCACACCCGATCATATCATGAAGAGGGGGGTTATCGAACTGTAGTCCTGAGCTCCTTCCAGTAAACTGCAGCGCTGGGTCAGCCATGGTGACTCCTGGAGTTCGAATAATCTAGTGGAGCTAGTGGAGAGATTTGTCACTACAGAGGGAAATCTTCAGGACACTACCCCCAACTCATTCACAGCAAGGGTTGTTGACCCACTCTCAGTAAAGGTACCGTTAAACGGTACGAGATCGTGAACGATATCGCTCAAACGTCACGGGTTTGGAGTCGTTCGAACGACATCGTTAGTACGTCATTGCGTGTTCACCGAGATACGACTTCGATAAATCGTTGGATCGTTGATCGCAGATTTGAGAACATGTTTTCTAACCAGACGATCCTCGATCAGCCAACCTGCTGCATCATAGTGTGTCACACTGCTATAACGATGTCATTAACGACTTCGCCTATTCACAACAGTGAACAAGTATCGTTCGCTGGGTTGTGCGAACGATAGCTGCTCGCCACATTGTTGGTGCGTCGTTCACAATATCTAGAGGTGTGACATCTCACCAACGATGTCAAAAAGATGTCCTAACGACTGCGCTCCCGTGAGATCGTTGGTGATATCTTAACGACATTGAAGCATGTAACGGTACCTTAACAGACATTTTGCCATACAGGGGAGGGGGTTGCGGATGGATGTTGCTGACAGGGAATACCGACCCTGCTAAGAACTCTATGTTTAGAAAACCCAGGCTGGTCCAGTGTAGGAGGTGCTGAGAGTACAATCATGTCATGGCTCAGTGCCCATTAGGCCCAGAGGCTATGGAATGTGACATCGTTCCGTGTCAATCCTTATTTGCAACGCCATCCTATGTGGCCAATCCTGGACTAAAGACTGAGCTGCAAGTGTGTACAATAAGGTTTAATGGCTGTCCTGTCACGGCCCTTCTGGACTCAGACAGTCTTGTTTCACCAGTACATGACAGCCTGGGACCTGGGGATCATATACTCGACAGGTTCATAAGTGTGGTATGTATCCATGGTGACATCAGTGGGTATTCTGTGGCCCTCGTGAAAATAGAGACATCTCATTGAAAAGTGGATTATGCAGGGGGGTGGTAAAAACCCTTATGTATAAAGTAATTTTGGGGCTGCATTTAATCTTACTTTAGAAGTTATGGAGTAAAACAGTGTAAGAGACAGAAACTTAAGAGGACCAGTAGTCTTCTCGTGAGGGTAGTGTCAGTACCGACCTCAGGGAAGAATTGGAGAAATCTCCATTGCAGGTCTTAGCTGGAGAAGACGAAATCCTCCCTACTTCTTCAGTAATATCTGAAATAGAGGAAACACAAGAAAAATTTAGTACAGCTCAGTTGAAAGTTGACACTCTTAACCTCCCTGGCGGTCTGTTTCTTTGCAAAAAAATCAACAAAAAGCGGGCTTACCCGCGTTCGCGGCAGATGCGGTAAAAAAACCGCATCTGCCGCACTTGCCGCATAGCTGCCGCACTTGCCGCACTTGCGGCGCGGTTGCGGCGCGGTTGCGGTAATCTGCTTAGTAAAGGGAACCTAAGTGACATACACTTACATGCCTGCGTTCTTCTGGGGGTCTCCCTGTGTGTGCTGGGACTTGTGGGCTGTGCCCATCATGGCTGCTCTCCCCCTCCCTTATGCACGGCCCCTCTCAGCCTGCTATTGTGATGTGAGGCTGATCGCGTCATAAAGGGGCGGGGCTCAATCGCGGCATCCCGGTAGCCCCGCCCCTTTATGACGCGATCAGCCTCACATCACAATAGCAGGCTGAGAGGGGCCGTGCATAAGGGAGGGGAGAGCAGACATGAGAGCACAGCCCACAAGTCCCAGCACACACAGGGAGACCCCCAGAAGAACGCAGGCATGTAAGTGTATGTCACTTAGGTTCCCTTTACTAAGCAGATTACCGCAACCGCGCCGCAACCGCGCCGCAAGTGCGGCAAGTGCGGCAGCTATGCGGCAAGTGCGGCAGATGCGGTTTTTTTACCGCATCTGCCGCGAACGCGGGTAAGCCCGAGCCTGACTCGGGGTTAACGATTCTGGTAGTGAATGTTAACCCCGAGTCAGGCTCGGGAATAACGCTAGGGAGGTTAAAGAGGACCTGTCACTCCCTTGGTGCTTGGCAAACTGAATGCAGCATGTCTGCTGCATTCAGGGAAGGGGTCCCCCATGTCTCCAGCCCCTCTGTAGGCTTTACAAAAGACTTTAGAAACCTTACAGTTAAGAGGTCCCCTGGGGATGGATCTTATTAAGAGGTCCTCGCCAATGGCACAATCCTCCCTGCCTTCCTCCTTGTGTATTTCGCCCCCTCTATGTGTCTGCCGCTGCCTCCTCTACTGCTGGTCAGGCCCAGTGAACCACTGGAGGTGAGCTGTGATATCACCTTTTGAAACATTTTTATTGAAAAATTAAAAAAGGTGAGTAGAACCATGAATTGTGGATTTTTTAAGGAAACAATATAAAATATAATTAGTACAATTCATGGTTCTATTCACCTTTTTAATTTATTATTGATCATTTTTTATCCATTATATTTTATATTTTTAATTCTTATTATGATAAAATATTTTATAAAAATAAAAAGTTTAGCAATTTTTAAGCTCAGTATAATTTAGAGATTCAGGAGTATAAGAATATGGGTATGTGCACATTGGAAGTTTTGTGAGCTGTTTTTTAGCGTTTTCCGTCGGCGTTTTACGCTGGGTTTTATGTAAATTTATGTTAATCCTAACCAGCGGTTGGATTAACATGCTAGTCTATAGGGGGTGTCACACGCGTCAATGTCGTCAGTGAGATGATCGCTGACGACATTGATGGCTGATTGCTGGTGAGCTGTCACACAGACAGACTCACCAGCGATCAATTGACCAGAAACATCGTGGAAACGATTTAAATATCGTTTCCACGATGTCTTGCTCCCGCTGCCAGGCTGCTGGAAGCGGGAGCAGGCTGGTCTCCAAGGTAAACTGCGGGTATCTAGGCAGCGCGCGCTTCCTAGATACCCGACGTGTACCTTAGTTACCAGCCTCCTCCGCTCACCGGCTGGTATCTAAGGTACACAGCGGGTAACTAGGGACCCTAGTTACCCGCTGTGTACCTTAGATACCAGCCGGTGAGCGGAGGAGGCTGGTAACTAAGGTACACGTCGGGTATCTAGGCAGCGCGCGCTGCCTAGATACCCGCAGTTTACCTTGGATACCAGCTCCCAGCGCTTGTGAGAGGCGCTGGGAGCTGGAATATTGCTACTCCCGGTGTCACACGCAGCGATGCTGCGTGTACACCGGGCGACCATCGCCAGGTTTTAGGACAGATTCTAAAACCTGGCGATCATCAACCAGCGATTTATCACTGGTTGATTCAGTATGTCACACGCATCAATATCGCTGCAACGTCACATGCAGCCGATATCGTGCAGGCGATATTGACGCGTGTGACATACCCTTATGGATTTCAGAAAACGCTGTTTACATTAGAATGTTTTTTTTTTCTCCTCTCCACTTTCTTCACCGGTTTTCCACCGGATTTCAAAGATTGAGCTTGTGACTTCTTTTGAGCGTTTAGCCAGCGTATCTAGCAAGCCAAGACAACCGCCAGAAAACGCCGACAAAACCGCTGTATAAACGCTAATAAAACGCACACAAAACGTTAAAAAAAAACGCTAAAAAAACCATGGACACTGCTGAGGTCAGGAATTTCTGCTCCTGAAATTCTACACTGGTTTTCTGACGGTCTGCAATGATGCAGAACCGTCCAATGTGCACATACCCTATGGGGTGGCGCAAGGAGATTAGATGGAGATTTCCATGAGGAATGACATATAGCACGGGTTCTTGTCCAGCATAGACCTGTAAAAATTAAACAAGATAATACATTATGTTTACTATAGAGTAAAAAATGTTTTTCTTTTTTATTTTATGTATAGATGCAATTTTTATGAACAATTATGTAACACGTCAGCACTTATCTTTATATCTGAATCTGATGTATCTTTGCTATGAGCGTTTATAGCCTTTTTGTGATATAGCCACATGCTTACACAGAATGTTTAGATTAATTTGCCACATATACACATTCGATGACGTCGATATGTAAGCCTCGTTTTGATCTTACTGGTACCTATATATACCGGACCAGTACAGGACTAAGGTGTACATCCTATTTCGTGTGGTGTTATCTGAAGAAGGGGCTTGACCCTGAAACGCATAATAAATCAACATCTGTATTTTTAACAACCTGAATCATTGGATTCCTTGGAGCGGGAGCACGGTTCTTAATCCCTTTTCTCCTAAGCACTTTCAAAATTACCCCAAGAGAGATGTGACAACTCATCCAAGAGGTCAATAAAAGACTTCGCAACATCATCCAAAGGTCTGCAGACCTCATTTGCCTCAGTTAAGGTGAGTGTTCAGGATTCCACCATAAGAAAGAGACTGGGCAAATATGGCTGAATGGCTTAGTTCCAAGACAAAAACCACAGTGGAGCAAAAAGAACACAAAGGCTCATCTCAGTTTTGGCAGAAAACACCTTGATGATCCCAAAGGCTTTTGGGACAATACTTTTTGGACTGACGACACAAAAGTTGAACTTTTTAGAATGTGTGTGTCCCATTACATCTGGCGTAGCAGTAACACAATATTTCAGAAATGGAACATCATACCAACAGTAAAATATGGTGGTGGTAGTGTGATGGTCTGGGGCTGTTTTGATGCCTCAGGACCTGGAAGACTTGCTGTGATAAATGAAACCATGAATTCTGCTGTCACCAAACAACCCTGAAGGAGAAGGTCTGACCATGTATTCACAACCTCAAGCTGAAGCCCACTTGGGTTATGCAGCAGGACAATGATCCAAAGCACACCAGCTAGTCACCTCTGAATAGTTTAAGAATGACAAAATGAAGACTTTGGAGTGACCGAGTCAAAGTCCTGACCTTAGTCCGATTTGAGGTGCTGTGGCCTGACCTTAAAAAGGCGATTCATACTCAGAAATCCTCCAATGTGGCTGAATTATAACAATTCTACCAAGATTGCCAGATATCACAAAGGCTTGATTGCAGTTGTCTCTGCTATGGGCCCAACCAGTTATTACGTTTAGAGACAATCACTATTTCACACAGGGTCCTGTAGGTTTGGATTTCTTTTTCGCTTAATAATAAAGACCTTCATTTATTATTATTCATTTTGTGTCTACTTGTGTTTATCCTTTCCTTGTTATATTTCCTTTAACATTGTTGAAAATCATTGAGTACCTTTGTAAATGCTTTGTACATTATAGGGCCGAGTCATTATGGCTGGTGATAAGCCAGAAAAAGGGGGGAAAACAAAAGCGCAACAGTGTCTTATCATTTTTCAAAATAATAAGCAATTTACTGATGTCACCTTATGCGGTTGTGAGACCCACAACTGGAGTATGCACGTGTTGCAGTTGACGCTGGATCCACTCTCTATGAAATCGCTGTGGCTGTAGTATGAATCCAAAAGGGACAGTGCTCCCTGATCCGCGCACACTGCATATAATGAACTGAAACTCCAAGGAGCACTGTCCCTTTTGGATTATCCCTGGTGTAGCACATGTTTGCACTACACCAGTCTTGATAGAGTACAAGGCGCTGCATTAATTAATTTAGTGCATCTTCTTTGTGGTGGGTTAAATTCTGCACTGTGCCAGAAATGTTACTCCAGTAGCATTTCTGTCTTGCAAAACACCATCACTTTTAATAAATTGGACGAGCAGGTCTGGCCACACCTCAGCTCATCTCCAGTTCCACTAACATTTTTTAGCAAATTTTTTGCTACTTTTAAAAGCTTTTATGCCACCTTTCTAGTCTTAAAGGGGAACTCCAGGGAAATAAAATGTGTACTGTCCCTGCCCTCCTACATGATAAAGCAGAGCTGGGCACTACAGTTCTAGGGTCTATAGATCACTTATAAATCAATAAAATCATGTCTGCTCCTCAGCTCTCACTCCTTCCTCAGAGGACAGAGACAGTCAGTCTCATGCAGCAGCAGAGATCAGGAGATGTGTTGGGGCGTGAACCCTGAGGGCTCCAGTTTCATCCCACGTTCCTGCCCCTCGTACTTATGTATGAACAGAGGGCATGGCAGGGGGAGTGGGCGCCGACCCCATGGTCACACTACAATTCTGCCCCTGATATACCATCCTATGTAATGTATGAGCAGGGTGTAATAAAGAGTTTCCAAGGGAACTCCAAGTTAAAGAAAGAGGGAAATATCTCATGCATGTAGTAGCAAGACATGAAAAAAGGAGGGAAAGCAACATGCAAAACAACTGGGATGATCTCTGTTATAATAGAACATGAAAAAAGAAGGGAAAGCAACATGCAAAAGAACTGGGATGATCTCTGTTATAATACAAAAAATTCTTTTTGGCGTGACCAACACAAAAATACCAAGTAAAAACAATTAAAAAGCTAACAAGCCACTACAGCAAGACCCCCACAGATTGTGCAGCAAAAGATGAGCTACACAAGATATAAAGTTAAATTATACAATATCAAAATTGAGTGCCTAAATACAAGGGTAATTTCTCACAAAGCCTCCTAAGATAGGGGTTTAGTAGGTCCCAAAATCATAGAAATGGACAATACCTTGTATTTAGGCATTCAGTTTTGATATTGCATAATTTAACTTTCTATCTTGTGTATCACATCTTTTGTATGCGGTATTACTATATTGCTTTCCTTTGCTACGCATTAGAATTTGTGGGGACCTTGCTGTATTGGCTTTTTAGTTTTTTAACTGTTTTTACTTCTTGCTTTTGTGTTGGTCATGCCTAATAAAAAATTGTTTGTATTACAATGATGATCATCCCAGTTTTTTGTATGAACAGGGGTGTTCTCCCTTCAAATAGCAATGATGTGACCAAGCAGATAGAAATACACGCTCTGATCTTCTGCTGTGCAGTGGCATGATGGTGCATAATGTATACTGCCATGTATCAGGCTAGGAGCAGTGGCAAAGCACTACATGATTGATTAATAACTGCCATGGTCTCTCCTCCCTCATATAAACTTGGTAGCTTCCTGTCCCCTGAAACTTTAGCTCTATGCATGACTGAATTTCTCTGTCCCCTGAGGGAGGGGTGAGAGCTGAGAAGCAGATATGATTTTATTGATTTATAAGTGATCTATAGATCCTAGAACTGTAGTGCCCAGCTCTGCTTCATCATGTAGGAGGGCAGGGACTGTACACAATTTTTTTTTATCTCCCCTTTAAAGCTTTTTGGAATCGTCCCACGTCTTATGCAACATTCACACTTAAAGCTGCAGGTTTTCTCATTCTGTGGGTATATAGCAGGGGCGGAACTACCGTGGTGCAGCTGGTGCAGCTGCACCAGGGCCCCGACCGGCTAGGGGGCCCCTTCAAGCCTGGAGGGGAGCCCCCAGCCGGCCCCCGCAAGCCGCCGTCAGAGGATAGGAGGGTCAGGCAAGGGAAGCAGAGATTTTCCTGCTTGCCTTGCCTGATCCCGCCCATCCTCTCCTCTGCCCCTCCGGCTCCTAGGACAGCAACAAACATCCGGTGCGGCTCACCAGGTAGGAGAGCACTGCGCCTGCGGCTCCCAGCAGCACACCCCCCCCTGGGCCGCGCAGACGGCCAGTAGCACAACACCCCCCCGGGGCTGCGCCAACGGCCAGAAGCTCCACCCCCCCCCCCCCGCTCCTGCACCAGGGCCCCCAGGGGTGACGGTCCGCCCCTGATATATAGTGTTATTATTTCAATGCACCAATGCTACATTTGTGTCCAGATGATTATTGCTGAGTGACACTTTTGACTTTTTATAAATAATTTATTAAAATGTACATCAGATAAAGCAAGGGACAAAATTGGTGATAGTGAAATAAATGAGAAGGACTGATTGTAGGAGCTTCTGATAGAAAAGTGAGCTCTATTATGGGATAATCAGTGTTCTGCTTCTAGACTGACTTTATACAACTGTGGCCAATAGTTCTCATTTGTTAGTTATTTGACATTCGCCCTAGTGTGGTATAAATAGAAGAATCCCACAAATGTAGAATCCTAAATATTTAGTGGCTGCATTGTACAGCGCTGTGCACATACATGCTCCCTTCTATTGTACGTACATTCACAGTACTGCCCTCTGCTGGAAGGGATTAGGGACTGCTGCAGGTTTATACTAGTTCTGTCTACAAAATAAAGCAGCTTTTTCTCTCCAGCCCCCATAACAAATGTTGCATCCTTCTTCCCTTTAGCACTCAGGTGGCTAATGTTTCTATTCTCGATATGGACATAATTACAACTGTTTCCCCGCCATATGTCTCCAGCGTACAGAAGAAAGACGCCTGTGTACTCATTGCTGGCCGACTGGTCAAACAATAAGACCTGATTTATCGGCAGGCAAAGTTTGAGTTATGCTGAACGGATGGCGGCTGCAATTTTGTATACATATTGGTGCTACAAGGCTGCGTAATGCGCGCCATTGTTCTCCGCACACAAGCAATGGGCATTTATTACAATTATAGCGCAGAATAGAAAGGATCAGAGAGGTATTGCCTCTGTTATCATCTGAACTAACTGCTACTGCCTGCACCATGACCAACCATGGCAGCGTTTTTGTTCCTGTGAATGAATGGGACATAAATCTGTCGCGCCTGACACTAGCAGCTTCGGCGGAGAGAGCGTGAAAGGAAATTTTGCAGGAGATTCTTGTGGTCTTCGGCTGCCTGGGAAATGAGTTTTATAAAATGGAGGTGATCAGAGGTTATTTATAGACCTCCCTGATACCTCCAGCCTGAGCTGTCAAATACCTAACAAAGTGTTCTCTCATTTATGCTCAGCAGGAGGAGGTCATATTAAAAGTGTGAAGATGATACCGGACTATTCGTGAACCATCCTCATATTGAGGGATTCTGAGAACCAACGGTTACTACATGTCACATCAGTGACGGTTAGGTAGCAGGGACAGGGTGGAGATGCCTGGGTATTATACCTTGCTAAACTCCAGGATATGACTCGCCTAGATGCCCTTTCCCCAAAGGAATGAAGGGGCAGTAGAGCAAGGAAACACACCGGCAACCCAGGTAAGGCAATAGATATGAAAGGGCTCCAAGATCTTATCCAGATGAAAGCTGCGCTGCTGCTAAAAGAACGAACACCTCTGCTTAACAGAAACAAGCTTCTCCACAGTATGCAGAATAGAAATTCTATATCCATCATGCAGTGAACCCAGGGGTGGTTAGATATAGCAGAAGAGAGAGACAATCACAAGCTGCAGCTGAAATGAAGACTACGAGAATTCTCAGACAGCAGCAAAAGGGTCCTTAACCCCTTCAGCATAGAAGGGAAAGCACATCAGCAAGACAACAGTCATTTTAGCTCTAGAGAAGGCCTGTGATCGATGAAACTATTATTATTTATTTATAGAGCACCATTAATTCCATGGTGCTGTACATGAGAAAGGATTGCATACAAAAATATATATATACTAGAAATAGGCCCGATGCTATCGCATCTGTGGCACCCTGGCACCTGTTGGGCACCACAGAAATCCTTAGGGCATGAATGGAGTAACAGCAAAGCAACACTCACAAAACACCAAACAACACAACAACACTTAGAACACCTGGTTTCACCCTGAGCCTCTAGGGGGAGCTCCACTGGTCACTTTGAGCCAGTTCCCCCTATAAATAGAGTCTTGGAGGGAGAAACACTAGAGAGTGTGCAGACGCTACAAGAGCAGCAGGTTGTGGAAGATCTCAAGCTTATGAGACACACACCAGGCCTAGTCAGCCTAGCTACCAGTGAGGAAATCCCTGCAATTGGGATACTAGGAAAGGAGAAGCACCTCTCAAGGAATACCAGAGTTACACCAACTCTTCCCTCATCCTCCGGTTACTGGAACCGAAGCTGTGAGAGCTACCCAGCCATCACAGAGAACCAGCACCACTAACAGGAGGTTTAGCCACCTGTTCCACCTGATGCACCCATCCACGAGAGCCCAAGGAAGAGTACTGATCCTGCTCAGACCCTTTTACATTGCCCTCAGTGCTGCTAACCAGGTGAAGCAAGTTCCATTGAACACACTGCCCGGTTCGGCTGGATTCCACATCCACCCGACCATAATCAGAGAGAGAGAGAAAGGAAGCCTAACACTGCTTGCTGTGAACCTCCAGAAGTGCCGACTTCACTATCCCGGTCTGAGTGTACCTGATTACCATCCAGTAAAGGTACCTAAAAGAGACTTTGTGTGGTTGTGCGTTACTCCTGGATTTGGCGCGCAGCATCCCGCAGCTGCCTCACAACATCTTGCGCAGCTCCCGGCTCCGGGGACTCCCGCTCATCCTGTGGGGAGCGTCCCATCTAGCTGCTTAACATCCCCCGGAGAACCCGCAGCGCTGGTAAAGTTACCAGAACACCCTGCAGGTGGCGTCACGAAGACAAATCATCCCTACTGTTCCGCCATTTACCCTATTGATCTGGACCACCGGGCCTACACCACCGCAGGCGCGGTTCCGTGACTGGAGGAGAAACAACGCCCGCTCCGTGTACCCCCGGCTACGGTGAGTCACATCAGCATCAGCAGTGATGTTACGATGGGGGCAGGTTCTGTTGTGGGTCAAGGAGCAGCTGTCTTTCCCTCCGTCCGCTTTCTCCCCCTTGCTGTCTTCTTTTCTCATGTGCACTCTTCCTTCAGCGGTCTTCCACCTGTGTGCTGTCTCTGTACCCAACTGTACAGTTTTTCCCCCTCATCTACTCTCTTATTTGTGTTGTCCTCCCTGTATGTGGTCTCTCTTCCCTCTATGATGTGCCCTTTGAGCTGTCATCCCCCTGTGTCAGCTCTTCCATGCACCTATCTCCCTCTGTGTGTGCGCTGTGTCTGCCTCTGTGCGCTTTCTCTCCTTACGTGCACGCTCTCTTGCTCCGAGAGCTCTCTCCTTCGGTGATCTGTCCCTCCGTGCATGCGCTCTCTACTTCCGTGATCCCGCTGTCTGTGTGCACTGTCTTCTTCCGTGTACAGCCCCTTCTGTTGTTGCTTTATACCTCAGTGTGCGCTCTCTGGCCCCCATGTAGTCTTTCTGCGACCCGCCGTATTGCTTCTGTCCCCCCTGTAGTCTTTCTGGCTCCACTGTACTGGTTCTTGCCCCCCTGTATTGTTTGTGCCCCCCGTACTGTTTCTGGCCCCTGTGCGCTTTTTGCCCTCCTTGTACTGTTTCTGGCCCGCTGTGCAATTTTTCTGCTCCCCTGTCCCCCTCCCGTGCTTCCTTTCTGCCCTCTCCCTTGTACTGGTTCTGGCCCCCCCAATCCTCTCTTTCAGCTCCCCTCCATTCTCTTTCTGCCCCCCTGTCCCCCCATGTGTTCTATTTCTGCCACCCTGTCTCCCCATGCTCTTTCTGCCCCCTCTTCTGTACTGTTTCTGCTCCCCCTGTCCTCTCTTTCAGCCCCTCCATTCTCTTTTGGTCCCCCTGTCTCCCCATGTGTTCTCTTTCTGTCCCCCGTCCCCCATGCTCTCTTTCTGCCCCTTCCTCTGTACTGTTTCTGGTCCCCTGTCCTGTCTTTCAGACCCCCTCTCCCCCATGTGTTCTCTTTCTGCCCCCCTGTCCTCCCATGTGTTCTCTTTCTGCCCCCCGACCCCAATGTGTTCTCTTTCTGCCCCCCTGTCCACCCATGTGTTCTTTTTCTGGCCCCATGTCCCCCATGTCTTTTCTTTCTGCCCCCCTGGTGTTCTCTTTCTGCCCCCCTGTCCCCCCATGTGTTCTCTTTCTGCCCCCCTGTGTTCTCTTTTTGGCCTTCTGTCCCCCCATGCTCTCTTTCTGCCCCTTCCTCTGTACTGTTTCTGGTCCCCTGTCCTGTCTTTCAGACCCCCTCTCCCCATGTGTTCTCTTTCTGCCCCCCTGTCCTCCCATGTGTTCTCTTTCTGCCCCCCGACCCCAATGTGTTCTCTTTCTGCCCCCCTGTCCACCCATGTGTTCTTTTTCTGGCCCCATGTCCCCCATGTCTTTTCTTTCTGCCCCCCTGGTGTTCTCTTTCTGCCCCCCTGTCCCCCCATGTGTTCTCTTTCTGCCCCCCTGTGTTCTCTTTTTGGCCTTCTGTCCCCCCATGCTCTCTTTCAGCCACCTCACTGTCTTTCTGTTCCATATTCGCCAGGGTTGCCAGGACGCTGCAAGTGTTAGGAAAGCGGCGGCTCGCAATGGCGCATGCATGCCATCGCTCGCGCCGCCTCAAGCGTGACGGCGGTAGCGACGGCGCATGCGCGGGGGGTTGCTAGGAGGCGTTCGGGCCTTTGTTCCTGGTGTCCACTGCGCATGCGCCGGGGTTGCCAGGACGCTGCAAGTGTTAGGAAGGTGGCGGCTCGCAATGGCGCATCCGCGCCATCGCTCCCACCGCATCCGGCCGCGGTGCATGCCGGAATAGCGGCACAGTGGCCGGATGCCAGAAACTGGCAATTATTATATAGGATAGTTTACAGTAAACAAAATAACAATGACAGAATGGTACAGAGGAGAGAGGACCCGGTCATTGCGGGCTTACATCCTACAGGATAATGGGGAAGAGACAGCAGGTCAGGGGTGTAGCAGCTCTGGTGGTGGTGAAGTGGTAGATCCAGTGGTGGTGAGGCAGCAGCTCTGGTGGTGGTGAAGTGGCAGATCCAGTGGTGGTGAGGCAGCAGCTCTGGTGGTGGTGAGGTGGCAGAATGGTCATTGCAGGCTGTAGCTTTCCTGAAGAGATGTGTTTTCAGGTTCTGTCTGAAGGATCTGAGCATGGTGGATAATTGGACATGATCAGGCGCAGACGTCTAGAGGATGGGGGATATTCGGGAGAAGTCTGGCAGGCAGTTGCCTGAGGAAAGAATAAGTGTGGAGGAGGTCTTGAGAGGATCAAAAATTACGTGAGAGAACATATTGGGATATTAGTTCAAAAATATAGGGAGGGGACAGGTTGTGGACAGCTTTCTAGGTCAATGTGAGTAGTTTGAACTGGATTCATTGGGGAATTGGGAGCCAGTGGAGGGATTTTCAGAGGGGGGAGAAACTGGAGTAACAAGAGTAACAAGAGAGAGGTGGATTAGTCAGGCAGCAGAGTTGAGGACAGACTGGAGTTAGCAGGGAGGCCACAGAGGACGATGTTGCAGTATTCAAGGCAGGAGATGATGAGGGCATGTACAAGAGTTTTAGTAGATTGAGGGCTGAGGAAGGGAGATATTCTGGAAATATTTTTGAGCTGAGGGTGACTGGAGGTGGCGAGAGTTTGGATGTGTGGTTTGAAGGACAGGGCAGAGTCAAGGGTTACTTCGAGTCAGTGGATTTCAGGTGCGGGAGAGAGCGTGATGCCATTTACCATAATAGATAGATTGGGTAGGAAGATAGATGAGATGGAGGAAAGATGATAAGACCTCCTTCTCTTAGGTCATCCAGAGGTGACATCAGCACACAAGAGCTTTGTGGTGGAAGCTGTGGCTAGCTCCACAACTCCTGTACTAAATGTATCACTCCAAATGGGCATGCAGATAAAGGTCTGAGTTTTAAGACAGAAACATCTTGCATTTGCTTACCACTATCATCAAGAATAAAAATATCACTTTGAAAAGCAAAGTATAGTGTGCCAAGTCTATTTTTCCACAGATTATGGTTGGAGGACCCTACTTGAACACCTGTTTCCTGAAGTGCCATACTACTTTAATAAGTGACTTCAGGACACGACACGCTCATGACACTACAGTCTTGTCCCATGGAATTTGGAGTCAGTCCAATATCAAGTTGTTCTTTGCTTTGCCCTATCTCGAGGCCAAGGAAACAAAAGGCCCACATGTTTCTGCATGGAGTGCTACCACTCTTACTACATAAGAGCAAGAAAATTGAGGTTTTAGAGGTCAGGCAATGCTCTCTAGTGAAAAGCCATGCAAATTAGCTCTTCTTAGATGAACTGATTATCAACTGATCATCACAATGTTTCAGAAACCAGACCCATATTGGTCCACTTTATAACATTGCTTCAAGATATTCACTCAAAGTGTATTTTTCAGGACGTTGATAACTGATCGATCCATCTAACTGGTTATAAATATCAGATCAGTAGGGATCTGGATTGATGATCACTCAAGGTGCAGCGATTACACCAGAAGTCAATAGAAGAAAAGCTATGGGTAAATCAGCAATGAAGTCACTGGACGAGGTCTTCGAATTGAGGAACATTTCACTGGTGATGAAAACACGGCTCGTACATAGTCTGGTCTATTCTGCAGTAACATATGGAAGTAAAACCTGGATGATAAAAGGAACAAGACAGAAGAAAAATAAACACCTTCAAAATGTGCTGCTGGAGAAGGATGTCATCAATACCATGGATGGACTGGTGGACACAGATAGCAGAGGCCCTTGTGTTTGTGTGTATGGGCCCATTGCAACCCAATAGCATAATATAATGCACAATTTTACCTGCCTTGGAGGTGAATGTACCCCTTACCTTGTGGGCCCCTGCCCTGTCACACAGGTTGCATCAATGATAAGTAAACCCCTGTATAGATGGAAACAAGCGTAAACCAATTTCAGAATAACTCAAACTAAATATGTCGTTCGAAGCATGGATCACCAGGCTAAGACTTGTCTCCTTTGGACACATCATACGAAGCAGTCACTGGAAAACGACATCATAAGATAAGATAAGATAAACTTTATTGATCCCGGAGGAAATTACAGTATTACAGCAGCAGAACAAAGATCAAGACCATTTCACACTTTACAAAATAAGTCTATATGGACAGCAGATGTGGGTAGACTGGTACATGTACCTCACCTATTCCCCCCATACACATAGAACTTCACTTAGTCTTGGGATGCTTTACACTTATACATTTGTTAAACATCCCCACAGCTGTCGGAACAAACGATTTTCTGTATCTTTCCTTTTTACACATTAGTTGGATTAGACGCTTGCTGAATGTGCTCTTCTGCTTCGCAAACAGTTCAGAGAGCGGGTGTGTATTGTTGCTCATTATAGCCTTGCATTTTTATTAATTCTATCCTCTAATACCTCCTCGAAAGTCCTAAGTTGTAGACCCACCGCCGCACTAGCCTTCTTGATAAGTTTATTCAGCTTATTAGCGTCAGCTGTGCGCACACTACTACCCCAGCATATTATTGCAGCAAAGATTGCACTCCCAATCATGGTCGGAAGAATGTAAGGACAAGGCAAAGAGGAAGACTAGCAAGATAACGGCGGAGAAGTCCTTGGTGGACCTATCTAGGATTGCACAAGATAGATCTTCCTACAGACTGTACCATCAAATGATTGAGGATTGAGCCAAAGGGCATTAAAAAAAATAAGGATCTGACAGCCGGCACCCCCTTGATCAGCTGTTATCTGGTCCAGTGGTTGCTGTACATTTAGCGGCAACTGTGGGGTAATACGCTTAATATCCTTTATGTTTATCCCACAGTGGTGATTTCATGAACTAGTGAATATACTGTAATAACCAAGCAGAACTGAGGTTGTCAATATCAAGGGGAAAATATTTTTGTTTCCTATCAATACCAAACTTATCCTGTGACTTCTCTGGTTCTTTACAAGCTCAATGTCATACATTCAATAAGCAATTTGAACCTTGCCTACTTGGTCACACAGAGATGTGAACTATCCCTATGCCAATCAGCACTTCTTATTAGAAAAGTTGGTGACTGAGAGGCGATATGAGCCCTTTAAATACTACGTTTTATGAGAACTAAAGCCCCCTTCACATAACGGTTTATGTCTGTCTGTGTGGATCCAGTTTTTTAAAGGACCAGACGGACAGGAACAGATTTGTAGAACCGGATGCCAATTATGCTCCGGATCCTGTTTTTAGAAATGTATTACAGCCATAGGAAATAATGGTAATGTTAGTCCGGATGTCTCTCTCTCCGGAACAAAAATTGGGCTGGGAAGAGCATTACATTTGTTCTGAGCATGCTCAGTAAGTAAAACCGGATCCGGGATACAATCCTGTTTTTTTCCGGATCCATAGACAACCATTATATGTGATCCGGATGGCGCCGGATTCATTTCTGACCGGTTTTGTCTGGTGCGCCCAAAAATGGTGCAGTCTCCGATTCTGGGCCCCAGAAAAAAACAGGTCAAAAACGAATCCCGCACATGAATTCACACAACCGGATGGCCATATATGACCAATCCGGCACCATAGGGATACATGAAAGGCAAAACCAGATCCCTGCCTATCCGTTTAAAAATAGATCCCCAAAACCGTAGCGTGAAGTCAGCCTTAGTGGTTGCAGATTTATTCAGACATGTTATTAAATACAGGCAGTGTGTTCAGATTTACTTACATAAATTGTAATTAAATGGGTATGGCCAATGCAAAACAGTAGAAATGGGATAGACAAGGGCGCAATGGGTCGAATCTCCCAAATTACTGGAAAGACAAATAGTTGAAACTGCTCACCTTGTGCAGTTGTGAGACCCACAACTGGTATCAGAGCCTGGTATCAGCTGCTGCAGGACCCCCGCTCGAGGCGGTGTATGCGCAGTATACATGGACAGATATGGTCCGCGCTGCTGGAAATTAAATGAAGGACGTCCATGGTAGAAATGATAGGTGCCTTTATTCCATGCCCTACATGTTTCAAGGCCGTCCCAGCCTCTTCCTCAGGAGCAACACCATCAATAATGACCAGCAAATCACATAAACAGACATATATAGATGACTATAGCCAATGAAAAACAGCCACATTACAATGACGTGTCTGGAGGAGGTATGCAGTGACGTTTACATAGTTCTGATTAGTGCAGAGGAAGGGTGTGTGAATCGGAATAAAAAACAGCTTTGAAACATATTCAATATAAAATACAACAAATTCAATAAAAATATAATAAATATATATATATATACTAATATTTAATCAAATAAGAGACTGAGGAGGAAGAGACGAGACTGAAAGAGACACCACAGCTGAGAAGGTGGGTGGACAAGGGCCCGGCAGCCGCACACATCTTAGCTGACCGGAGGAACCCTGAGTTGAAACAGTGACTGACAGAAGGAGCTTGGTGTGCCCAAATATCTGAACCTGGGACACTGGAGGCTATACCACGACCAGAGAACCAGCTCTGAAGAGGTGACCGGGGATAATCCAGACCCTAATCACGAAACACATCAGTGTGGGGCAGGTGCTTTATGACCTGCAGCCTAACTTTCCACCACGGTCTAAGAACACAGTCGTCATGCTAGGACTGGTGACCCTGATTGTGAGGGAAACATTCACCCATGTGTCTGCGACGACCAGACTGAACCTGTGAGTGAGGTACTATGTTGAGAGTGAGAGGCCTGAAAGGACTTTGAGGTAACAACCCAGAAACGCCACCTCAGCTGCACAGTTTGAGTTGCCTGGAGCAGTGTAAATTGTCTCAACTGTACAGAAAGAGCTGTGAACTGTTGTAACCTGCTGTGAAAGACCTAGTAAAGAACCCAGTAAGCTCAACACTGCCTGAGACTGTTTACTTCCAGCGTCACAGTAAAGTCCCTCCTGAGGAGCCACAGACTGTCATCCCTGCACATTTGCTGGAGAGCTGCAGCTTTGAAATAAGTGAACTGCACTGAACACAATCCCTCACCAGGCCCATCCATCACAATTACTCCTGCACTGGGGACCCTTAGCCCTACTCAAGGAGGGCTTACCATCCACGCTGCCCCAAGTCACCGTCCCCAGCAGGAATACGGCAGCGGTGGTTCTACTAACCACATACCCCGGGTGGTGTCACTACAAATCCCCTGTAAATACCCCTTTTTGGACTGATCCCAGGCCACGGGACTGGGTCACGACTACAATGATACCCCAGGAAGCAGCACCGGCCGGGTTCACGAGTACCCCATAGCCTGGGTGTGCATCGCATGGGACTACTAGAAGTTGCTGAGTGCTATGCTCTGTTTTCTATAAAATCCATAGATGACAAATAGAGCACAAGTCAAGTATGTACACCCCCACTTCCAGCAATCTGACCCCCAGTGATCAACAAGTTATGCTTACGGAGGATGGGGGATAATTATTTTGGGAATAACCCTTTATTTCTACTACAAAAGCATAGATCTTTCTCTCTAATGCTCCAGTCAGGAGCGGGGTGGTGGGGTGGGGGTATATTTGGACATCAGATCAGGAGGGAAGAAGTAGTACATTCCTTCTACCTATTCTGTATTTCCTGATTGACTCAGCACAAGTAAGCTGCCTGTTAACTTCATGACACAAAGTGTTGACAGGGTGATAATGAGATTAACGACGTCTTTCTTCTTGATTAAGAACAACACCAAGCAGCATGATTGTGAGTTTCAGACGTCTCAGCATTATACAGAGGTGAAATGCTGGAGACCACTGGGGCTATGTACAGCAGTCAAAAACTGCCAGCACTGGCAATAAATGGACACAGGAAGAAATATTATATGGATATGTTGCGTTCATTATGCTATACAATTTTAAAATGTATAATCCATGCATAATTACTAATGACCAGAACCCATCCTCTTAAAGGGAAACTGTCCTGCAAAAAGATTAAAGATAAACATTGCGGTTCGTTCTAGGAAATACTACATTATTTAGAAATTGGGCTTTTGGAAACAAGTTCCTGGTGTTCTCATGATAATCTGACCAGTGGGTGGCACTGTCCTACAGTAATCTACAATTCTCTTCTTAACTATATGGCTATGTTCACACTTAGTTTTTTGCTGCATTTTTTTCCAGCGGTTTTCATGAGTTTTATGCAAATTAAAAGCTGCTTTTTACAACACCAGCAAAAGCTCTGAGATTGCAGTAGTGCTGGAAATGTAGAATATCATGATCTACATATAATGATCCCTTTGTGAAGTATATCCCCGAGGCTAAACTTACTGAATTGAGGCATCTGCTGGGCACTTGATGTAACGTTATATCCTTTTAGAACAGGGGTGCGCTACGTGAATCCTGGAGCTGTATGCAACCAGGATGGCATTGTGTGCACCCCCAGCTATTTCTGGCACCACCGTATGTTGGTCTACTCGCTATTTCCACAGGAAAAGATGGTTGAGCATGATATGGCAGAGGGGCACAGGGAGTGAAAGAGGGTAATTTATGCAATCCTCCAGCATGACACCATGCGGCTGCTTCCCCTACAGATGACCCGGGCCCAAGGGAGCAGAGGACCCGGATTCAAATAGACATTTGTCAGAACCTCCAGTCTGTGTCTGCGCAACCCGCCTGGGTTGGCGCCTCTAAAACTTGCACCGGGAGCGAAGGAGAATGCTGCACCATGACCCTGATTGACCTGTCTATCCCTGGAGCTGCACCACGCCCTGCCCCAAGAGTGTCTGACCCACTCAGAGCCCTAGAGGAGGGATGGTTGCCACTGCCGGAGCCCCTGATTCTCGCGCCTACAACATCAGAGGTGAGAGGGGAACAGTTCCGATGCTTGTGGAGAAGAGTGAGACCAGCGATGACCTCATAGTTTCCTTGGGGATCCGGACGGCCCAGTTTGGGACCCATAGAGATTATAACCCGGGAAGAATACCTGCGACGCTGTGTGCGCAAGTGGGAAAAGGAGGAGATTGAACGGTAGGTACAAAAGCAAGTTGTTATTGCCCGTACTAAGGAGGCAAAGGCAGAGGCCCATCGTGACCAAGAAGTGCGCAGATCCCCACGGCACCAGGGGCAGATAGTCAAGATAATAGAGGGTAAATGGTTTGCATTTGCCTGTGAACCCGGTGCCTCAAGAGACATATTTATCAACAGGCGAGACGTGGAGGAATATTTGCCTGCAGAACACCCAGACTGGAGAGTGTAGATGGGAGAATGGGTCTCTTACAACATTGTGTCTGGAGAGAGAGGTCCATATGGAGTTAAAGTAAAGAGACTATCCCTCAGAACACCAGAGGAAGATGAACCCCCAGAATTAGAGGATCCAGATCCAGTCGTTCACCCGGATCCAGCAGTTTACACGGATCCAGTTGCAAACACGGGTTCAGCGATTCCAACAGAGACAGTTGCAGTAAAAGCCACTAAGGACGCAGCTACTCAGACGCTTAGCAACTACTTGCTAGTACAAGCTCTACAAGAGTAGAAACTGTTCCCCAAGAGAGCTCCACAGATCCTGCCATGGAAGATAGAGAAGAAGCAGGAGTGAAGACCTGGATCCTGTTGCAACCAGAACTGTAAGTGTGAATGTGATGTCATCCTTGATCCCAACCCTGAGTGAATGATAGCCTTTCCCCCTGTTTGTCTTTTATATGTTCATAGACAATTGCGATCAAGGACAATGACTTGATACAAACATTTCCTTTGTATATAGTTGAGCACACAGTATGCTCCCAATTGGTTTTAAGACCAAAGTGCACTTTGAGTTGGTGCATAGAACTTTGAAGTGAACTGCAGAGTGCCTGTTTGGAACGTTTTTGCACTTTTTGAGAAACTTTTGCACTTTTTGAAAAACTTTTATGCATAGAAAGTAATGTGCTTTTTGAACTTTTATACTTTTACAGGAAAAGTAATGTGTTTTATATGCGTGCATGAACTGTTGCACTTAACCGGTAGAGTGTCCTAGAGGGTGGAGGAACTGGATGACCTCTATGCACATTAAGTTAGGGAAAGCAAGTGCCTGGGGGTGGTGTAACAATCCAGGCCTCCTAAGCAGAAACACCCATGGACAAATGTACATAGTTAATGCAACGTTAAAAGTTCCCGTGCCTCCTTAAGTGGAAGATCAAAATATGCTTAATGTTATTGTTATTAAAATAAAAATGCCTTTTTCAGGGGGAACCATGCCGGACGGCGTGGGGACACGCCAGTTTAACTCCGGGGGAATGTGGCGCCCCTGCAACCAGGGTGGCCACATAGGGAACTGCAGCCAGGAAGGAAGATAGACAGTTTGTGCAACAAACACCCTCACAGCACACACACACCACTGGAGGCGACACCTAACCCAGAGCCCGGAACTCTAGGCGGGCAAGGGATGGTGGGTTTATAGGAAAGTGGGTGGGAAAGAATGTAGATCAGGTGACAGAGAGTACAAATAGAGGAGAAAGTGGAGGAAGGAGTTAGTAGGCCGAGGTAGGCTGAGCAGTACAGACACAGTGAGCCGTGCAGACAAGAACAAGCAGAAAGGCAGACACACATCTGGTGGGATTGGGCTTGATGGAGATGCAGAATCCACAGAGTCACAGAACCATGGAGAGAAAGCTTGTCCATAGCCGGCATCCCAGGGGAGTGTGAGGAAAGAGACCAGACCAGCAGTACTGGGCTCGAGGAACACGGCAGCACTGACTAACTGGTGGAGAAGTTTTCCCTATCTGTGCTGTAGTCACACGAGCTAGAAAGAGTCTGGTAACGCCTTGCAGGAAAGGGTTGCTGCAGTCTAGGCACACTGCAGAATGTTGGCTCTGAAGAGAACCGATGATTCTCCCGGCTTCCCAGATTAACCGATGGGGAGCTTTCACTCCAGGTTGGAGTTCCTAACAAAAAGGTAGGAAACACAGCAGCAACACGAGGACCCACAAGGGTTCGAGCTGCCGCTATACTACCTGGGGAGACAAGAAAAGAGAGGAGACTACAGCCTGGAGGACTTAGAAAGAGTGAGGGGTCTCAGAGTGACGGCCTGGCTGCAGTGGGTTCAGTGTTACCGGAGTGAATTGACTGAACTTGTGTTAAGACCTGCACTGTGAACTGCTGTAAATTGTCTGAAGAGCTGTCAAGTAAACCCGGTGAACCTGCCTGAGTGTCCGTGTTTGATTCCAAGTACCCTGAACTGTATTGCATACCTTTCATCCTGTAAGGAGCAGCCCGACCCGCAGGGGCTCATCCATCTGGCTGCAGCCCCATCCATCCCTCCATACTCCTGGCAGAGCAGCGCTGCAGAGGTGGTCCCATCATTGACCACAACCCGTGGGTGGCGTCACAACAAACTTTATATTGTAAATACCCCTTTACTTGTGAGAACCGGGACACAGTCCAGACCAGGATCTCCATGACATCCCCCAGCAGTACCAGATCCGGTACCAAGTGCCCCGTTCCAGTGAGCTCCACACCAGCCTAAGAGTGGTTTCACACTTGCATTTTCGTTGTCTTGCGTTGTAATCCATCCAAATCCTTATCAGGCATGTGTCCCTATACTTAAAATGGGGCCGCAGGCACATGCATATGTATCAGTTTTTTGGTGGATCCTTACCACTGTGTCCTTTTGACTTCCTCCCTAGCCACATACTATTGTGATTTTGTGGCTCATTAAAAGTCCTGATGCATCCGAATGCATCCCAATGTGGCCACAAATATAATGTATGTTAATGGAGTCCAGATCCGGAAATGGGCATATCCATTCAAGCGGATCTCTTATACCACACTGAGCATGCTCAAACATTGTTTTCTCGCCTCCCAATGCATCTACAGCATTCCAGTCTCCCTCTGTGTCTCCCTCCCTCTCCTCCCGAGGTCCGGGTTAGGCATCCGTCTGCTGCGGTGGCATGCATTTCAAGATGCATGGCCACATGCAGATGCTCCCGTTTTGATCCTGATCTGGACGCACCGCAGGTGTGAAGCCAGCCTCAGACATGCGGCTTGATACTTTGAGCATAGGCTTGGAACAATTTATCGTTGTGCTCCCCTGTCCCATAATAAAAAAAGTAAAATAACTGTAATGTATTGTCTGTATAAAATGGGATACTCCTTTGCATAATAAAACATTCTACCATTTATAATATATTTTGTGTTCCATTATTTATCTTGGCTTGTCATATCCTCTACTAATCTTGTCTGACAGTCTAGAGTATCAAGTAGGGTGAGGAAGTAAAAGACAGCAGCATAACACTAGGAAACCACTAAGTTCTGCAACAGATCTCTGTCCCTGATAATAAACTTTGGGGCTTCATAGACTGAAGAGAAGTTCAGGAAAGTTGTTTCGGAGGTGATTGTTATGCACCATCCCACTTCATTCATTAATTCTAGCTGCCATTCTGGGTACTCAGATGAACAATGGCTGCAGCCAGGGGAGATCAATACCAGATTGCTGATAGTGCCTATCTATTCAAAGACTAGATTATTTGATGAATAGCGAAGGCCACATGATTTGACATCTGTGACTTGTAAAGATGGGACCAAACAGGAAATAGCTACAATTCCATCATAAAATCCTACAAACTGAAATCCCCCTTGTTACTAAAACCCGTATCTCATTTCTCCAAGGGTTCTGGTGTTAATCACAGCAGCCTTGTGTCTCTTAGGATGTGCTGACTTGTAGATGTTGAAGCCGAGTTTCCAATAAACCCATGGGAGGTGAAGAACCAGTTATGATTTCTATGCAGTTGCCTATTATTTCCATTATATTTGTTTTGAAGTGTCCATTCCTAGGCCATATTTTTTACAAG
Source organism: Allobates femoralis (assembly GCA_033576535.1). Taxonomy (NCBI): domain Eukaryota; kingdom Metazoa; phylum Chordata; class Amphibia; order Anura; family Aromobatidae; genus Allobates; species Allobates femoralis. The sequence continues at coordinate 122,412,151 of JARQOC010000010.1, read as the reverse complement.
TAAAGCCTCAATCCAATAATAATACTATTTGTGTGCACTACGGTCCAAACATGAACCAATTGTAGCCAATGTGCTTATGCACAAGGTCAATTGATCAATGGAAAAGTCCCACTATGCACTAGCCTGGTCTGTTTTATGGACCAGAATAGCGCATGCAATTCAAGGCAGCTATACTACACCACACCACGATGTGGACAATCAAACGATGAAAATCAACTCTGCAATTTTCAATTGTGAATAGTGCAATTTTTCATTACGTCATCTGAACCCAGCCTTATTTACAGTTTCAAATTTTGTGACCATCCATAAAATGATGGTTTGTAAAGCAATGGTGCTCTAAGAAGTTTTCCTTTTGTAAGCAAGTTATCGCCTATCTCTGCTATATTGGGGTGGTCCCCAAGTAATTGGCAGAATAAGGGGGGGGGGCTTAAGTTTTCCCCGGGCTACAAGTTTTCAGCCACAAAGGGTTAAACAGAATGGAAGGACAAGGTGCCCTGTTGCTCCATTCAAGTCTATGTAAGATAGCCTAGTATATATGCCACTACATTGAATACTTCCAGGTTGCTGTCTTGCAGCCATGGAAGAGCAGGTAGAAGGAAGGACACGCGTCCATGCCCTGATAATCTTTGGGGACCCCATTGAGACTCATCCCGATCTAGTGTTGTCACCTATTGAGTGATGTTTCTATGTATTCCATAGATTTCAGATCAATCAAGAACCACATCAATCCTGAGTATGGGAATATCTGCTCTGTACGTATCCGGTTTGGTCACCAATCAATAGGCAATATAGAAACCAGTTGACATTAATGCTGCCTGGGCATTCCCATTTTTTGGATCACAGCATCCCCCTCCAGTGTGACTTCATGACCTATTATTTGGGTCTCTAAAATGTATCAGCAGATGATCATAAAGCCCTTTTATGGCCCTAAATACCCAGTACTATCTGCAAAAATCAGCACCATGAGATCTATAGCATTAAAAATATATACATAAAAGTAGAATTGGCCTAATGATAAACTATAGTTGATTTTTTAATTGACTATCGAAAAATTCCTATAGTATAAAAGATAGCGCTTTAGATAGCCATGAATATGTTCAATATACTCATGCCCGCACAGGATATCACTATATAATTGGATGCTGGTTGATCCTGTTAGTTTAATGCATGTATAAATGCTGTTTAGAGAGTATTCCTGTCCTCTTCCCCTCTCTGCTCCCCATCACATCCATCCACCTGCACGCTGCATTCCCAAGATCACCCGCTCCGTCCTTATGTCGGCTAATTTCTCAATTGTGCATTTGACTTGTTAGACTTTTAAGTAAGTGAGGCAAATTTTCAAAGTGCTTTGTGGGGAGTGAGACACACTTGGCCCTGTCAGTTTTAATTGCCCTACTATGAATAAGATGACTTTAAAATCCTTAATTAATTGTCGGAGAATAGCCATAGTTTTTGAAAGTGCAGAGAAGCAATAAAGGTTCTGGGATATAAAATCTGAGTTAGTGAATTCGAGTTAATGTGTTTTAGGTTCAATATTCTCAGGTGCAGGGACACGTACAACGCGCTGACTGAATGACAAAATATTTAGCCATTTCAAGAGAAGAGATAGATTCTTACTGTGTGGTGTAAAGGAGATTCTAGAATATAGTGTCATGGCAGCTGTAAAGGGGCCCATTGTCTGCACCTTTCATCAGAAGGGAGGCATGAATACTTCATTCTTACTTGACTGCACTCTTAAACATCTTGGTTTCACCTATAAAATAGATACCTGCGATATATGTAATTAATGAGTTTGATTGAAAGAAAATTTCTTGAACTCTGCTCTACCTAAGTCACGCTTTACAGTTTTTCTTAAAGGGATTTAGGACCCAGAAATAATGTTGAAACAGAAATGCCTATCTCTGGCTATATAAAAGGGTTGTATCATCTTAATTCTTCAGGAGCGCACCACCACTCCTTTGCTTCCCAGCTTCCTACTCCTGATGATTGACAGTTTGAACCAGCAGTATGATTGCAACTCTGCTCTGACTCGAGTGTTCTCCCTTGCTACAAGGCAGCTTTATCGCAGCATCATGGTAGAAGTGCATGGGGACTGATCCGGGTAGCTTCAGAGCAGTGCTTATAGGCTCCAAAGCAGTGGTTCACAACTAGTGATGGGCGAACCGGGCGATATTCGAGTTCACCAGGGTCGCATGGGTTTTTTAAGGTTTGAGTTCGAAGATGAACATCACTTGAACTTGAGTGGGAACCTCAAACTCGGGTTTTAAAGTTATGGGACGGGGGTAAAATAAAGCATATAATTATTAAATAGCATCATTACCGGGTCCCGTCATCCCCCTGTCCCCTAGGCCACTGGTTGTACTTCCGGGGCCACTCATTAACTTCCAGGATATTCACTGCAAAGGAATCAACAGTCAATCACAGACGCTGTTGTCACAAAGAATGGGTGTCTGTGATTGGCTGCTGGAGTAAGCTGAAACCAGCCCATACATTCATATGAGCAGATTTCAGCCTTCTCTAATAGGTAATCACAGATGCCCATCCTCTGTGCTGGTTCTGTGATTGTCTGACATCACAGTGCTGTAAAAATAAATAAATAATTTTAAATTACATGGCGCTTTGCAGTATTTTTGATTCTCAGCGCAAATAAACGGCTACAGGCTGCCGCCCCCAGCTGCCTGGTTGTACCTTACCTGGAAATCAAAATAAATAATTAAAAAAAAAATTGCATGGGCTCCCACCATATTTTGATCGCCAGCCAGATAAATCCCGGAAGTTGGGGGCTTGGAATCTCAGCGTGGTAGGGTCCAAGCATTCTGGGCCCCCACGCTGAAAACTGCAGCCTCCCCTGAAAATTGTGCATTTTTTCTTACCGCCATTTCCAGGCGCTTTACGCAGCTCATCCAGTAGCCCTGATGGGGGTGGCATGCTGGGTGATAATGGGGTTAGGGCCAGCTTTGTATTGTCAGCTGGCACTAAGACCGAAATTCATGGCATCATGCCAAATTCGAAATGGCCACCGTGAATTTCTAGTAAATAGCAAAATAAGACAAAACAGTGAGAAAAAAATATTTTATTTGAAATAAAACAGAAGACATTTAGGACTCAGTCTTTATTACCAAAAAATCCTCCCATCACAATCCACAGACGAGCATCTTCTCTTCAGCTTCGCTACATCTGAGCGAGGAGACACACACAGGTCAGCTCACACAGACGAGTAGGCATAGACTGAGCTGGGTGCTGTCAATGTTCACCTGAGTGCACAGCTGAGTCTGGTCAACTGTACCCTCGGGTAACCTCGACTGACAAAACTACCACAAAGTGAGCGGTTGTCGGCAGTGAAAGCGGTGACATCAGTCAGGGTTACCTGAGGGCACAGCTGACTGGGCTCAGCTGTGCACTCGGGTGAATGCTCTGATAGCACCCAGCTCAGTCTGTGCCTGCTCGTCTGTGTGAGCAGACCTGTGTGTGTCTCCTCGCACCGATGTAATAGAGCTGAAGAGAAGATGCTCGCCCACCTGTGGATTACGTCGAAGGGAGGATTTATTTGGTAATAAAGATGGAGTCCTAAATTTGCCCTGTTTTATTTCTAATAAAATATTTTTTTCTCTGTGTAGTTTTATTTTACTGTTTACTAGAAATTCATGGAGGCCAGGTCTAATATTGGGCTGACACCATGAATTTCGGGTTTAGTGCAAGCTGACAATACAAAGCTGGCCCTAACCCCAGTATTACCCAGCGTGCCACCTCTATCAGGGCCGCTGGGAGAGTCTGGGTGCAGCGCCAGTAAATAGTGGTTCTATGAATGGGCCATTTTATGGGGCAGCTGCAGGCTGCAATTCGCAGCAGGGGAGGCCCAGAAAGCTTGGGCCACTCTGCACTGAGGATTCCAGCCTCCAGCTGCTTAGTAGAACCTGGCTGGAAACAAAAAATACAGCGAAGCCCTATGTCGATTTTTTTTTTTTTTTTATTATTTCAATGAATAATTTTTATAAAAAGGGCTCAATTGTGTCACGGTTTTGATGTTTTATTGGACCAGGAGATGCAAATGAACACAATGCATGCAGTTTTAGGCTTAAAGTGTACCAAAAAGCATGAATTCTGCACTGAGAATCAAAAATACAGTGAAGCGCCATGTCATTTTTAAAAAAAAATATTTATTTTTACAGTATTGTGATGTCAGGCAATCACAGACACCGCTACAGAGAATGGGCGTCTGTGATTGGACAACAGCATCTGTGATTGGCTGTTGATTCCTTTGTAGTAAAGTTAATGAGCGGCCCCAGATGTTTAACCCCTTCAGGACCCAGCCTATTTTGACCCTAAAGACCTTGGCCTTTTTTGCAATTCTGACCAGTGTCCCTTTATGAGGTTATAACTCAGGAACGCTTCAACCGATCCTAGCGATTCTGAGATTGTTTTTTCGTGACATATTGGGCTTCATGCTAGTATTAAATTTAAGTCGATAATTTTTGCGTTTATTTGTGAAAAAATTAAAAATATGGCAAAAATTTTGAAAATTTCACAATTTTCACATTTTTTATTTTTTTTTCTGATAAACAAGAGAGATATGTAACAGAAAAAAGTTATTAAATAATATTTCCCACATGTCTACTTCACATCAGCACAATTTTTGAAATAAAATTTTTTTTTGTTAGGACGTTATAAGGGTTCAAAGTTCATGAGCAATTTTTCATTTTTCAACCAAAATTTACAAAACCATTTTTTTTAGTGACCACATCACATTTGAAGTCCTTTGAGGGGTGTACATGACATAAAACACCCAAAAGTGACACCATTCCAAAAACTGCACCCCTCAAGCTACTCAAAACTACATTCAAGAAGATTATTAACCCTTCAGGTGCTTCACAGGAACTAAAGCAAAGTGGAAACAAAAAATGGATATTTTAATTTTTTTTATCAAAAATGTTCTTTTAGCCTCAATTCTTTCATTTTCACATGGGCAACAGGATAAAATGGATCTTAAAATGTGTTGTGCAAATTCTCCCGAGTACATCGATACCTCATATGTGGTCATAAACCACTGTTTGGGCGCACGGCAGGGCTCAGAAGTGAAGGAGCGCAATTTGAATTTTGGAGCTAATTTTACATTCAAAAAGTAAAATTGCGCTCCTTCACTTCTGAGCCCTGCCGTGCGCCCAAACAGTGGTTTATGACCACATATGAGGTATCGGTGTACTCAGGAGAAATTGCCCAACAAATTTTAGGATGAATTTTATGCTGTTGCCATGTGAAAATGAAAAAATTTAGGCTAAAAGAAAATTTTTATGAAAAAAAAAGTACTATTTCATTTTCACAGATCAATTTGTAAAGCACCTGGGGGTTCAATATGCTCACTACCCATCTAGATATGTTCCCTGGGGGGTCTAGTTTCCAAAATGGGGTCACTTGTGGGGGAGCTCCAATGTTTAGGCACACAGGGGCTCAGGGGCGGACCCAGACTGTAGTGGGCCCTGGTGCAAGAAATTTTTCGGGGCCCCCCCCCTGGAACTCAGTGCCAGAATAGTGCCGCGGGTGTGCATCACAGCCAGCGGCGTAGCAACTGTTTGTGATGCCCGGGGCGGTCGAAAAATTTGCCGCCCCTTTGGTTATTGATAATCTGGAAGTCTACATAGTATATACTGTCTGCCCCTATATACAAGAATATAACTACTATACTAAAACACAAAGAGAAGGGGTGCAATTGCTACCTCTTCACAACCCCAGTGTATGGCAACAAGCAGGAGTCAAGGAGGGCCCGGGGCCGAAGTAATTTTCGCCGCCATGCTGTGGAGTTCATAATGCAATATAAATGCAAAAAACCTTTATTCTTAATATTATGTCACAATACCGGGATCTGAGGATCTTCTATTTCGAGGTCAGGGACTCTCTGATGCCATGTTGCTGCCTGTCTCGCTGTCTTCCTCTTTTGACACTGCAGTGTGGTGGACAAGAGAGCATTAACTGGTTAATAACAAGAAGCATGGAGTGTACTGAGCCATAAACCCTCCCCATACCAGTAGGATTACTATATGGATTTTAGTATTAGGGTACAGACACACTGGCGTGAAACTCTGATGCGTGCAATGTGTGATTTTCTTGCATTGCAATCAATCTCTGAGAGCACAATGGTGAGTGTCGGACGCTTTTTTCTCATCCAGATTCAGGATGAGAAAAAAGTTGCAACATGCTGCGACTGTATGTGACTCACTAATGCAAGTCTATGGGTATGACAAAATCACGGACCGCACACGGACAGCACACGAACCATCAGAGTCTGAGGCTGCGTTCACACATTGCGTATTTTGCTGCGCTTTTTTACGCACGCTTTTTCAAAATACGCAATATGCATTTTGTCTGCCAGCAAAGTGAATGGGAAATTCACTTTGCAGTGCAGACATTGCGCAAAAATACGCAGTGCGTTTATGGGAGAAAACGCAGCTGCGTAAAGAATTGATATGTCAATTCTTTACGCAGCTGCTGCTCCTGCGTTTTCTCCCTGTGATGTCACAGTGGGGAGGAAGAATCCTGCTTCCTCCTCCCCTCTGTGACAGCTGTGACCGCCCATTAGATTTCACAGTGTGTTAATATACACTGCGAAATCTAAATTAAACAAAGGCAAGTGTATGAAAAATAAAAAAGAATGAAATACTTACCTCTCCGACGCCTTTACCCGGTGTCCGGTCTCCGGTGCCAAGACCTGCGGTGACGTCAGAGGGGCGTTCCCGGCGCTGATTGGGCGCTCGCGGTCATGTGATACATCACATTCTGGGGTAAAGAAAGCGCAGTGTGTGAAAGCCCCTGCGTATTTTGTTGCGCTTTTTTTGCGTGGCCGAAAAACGCGGCAAAAAGCATGTGCGCAAAAAAGCGCAACAAAATACACAATGTGTGAACACAGCCTGACACGTTTTTTTCACGGATACATTCTCATTCTGCAGCTGAGAACACTGTAACATGTTCCTGTAAATGATTCTACAGTAATAGCTGCTGAGAAAAACAACAGATTGCACACAGACATCACACGGATGTGATCTGAGAGAAATGTCGGACACTCGCACAGCAGTTGGATGCCAAACGGACTAAAAAAACAGATGTCACTCGTCCGACTCTCCTGGAAACAGACCGATTTTAAGGCGGCGGGAGACAGTGTACCACCATGTCCCTAGCTCCGTGCTGTGCACAGTGTACCACCATGTCCCTAGCTCTGTGCTGTGCACAGTGTACCACCATCTCCCTAGCTCTATGCTGTGCACAGTGTACCACCATGTCCTCAGCTCCGTGCTGTGCACCACCATGTCCGCTGCCCACACTCCACCATGTCCTCTGCACACCCTCCCTCCACATCCTCTGCACACCCTCCCTCCACGTACTCTGCACACCCCCCTCGTCCTCTGCACACCCCCCACGTCCTCTGCACACCCCCCACGTCCTCTGCACACCCCCCACGTCCTCTGCACACCCCCCCACGTCCTCTGCACACCCCCTCTGCACCCCCCCACGTCCTCTGCACACCCCCCACGTCCTCTGCACCCCCCCCACGTCCTCTGCACACCCCCACGTCCTCTGCACACCCCCCCACGTCCTCTGCACACCCCCCCACGTCCTCTGCACACCCCCTCTGCACCCCCCACGTCCTCTGCACACCCCCCACGTCCTCTGCACCCCCCCCACGTCCTCTGCACACCCCCCACGTCCTCTGCACACCCCCCCACGTCCTCTGCACACCCCCCCACGTCCTCTGCACACCCCCTCTGCACACCCCCCCATGTCCTCTGCACACCCCCCACGTCCTCTGCACCCCCCCCACGTCCTCTGCACACCCCCCCACGTCCTCTGCACACCCCCCACGTCCTCTGCACACCCCCTCTGCACCCCCCACGTCCTCTGCACACCACCCCACGTCCTCTGCACACCCCCCCACGTCCTCTGCACACCCCCTCTGCACACCCCCCCATGTCCTCTGCACACCCCCCACGTCCTCTGCACACCCCCCACGTCCTCTGCACACCCCCCCACGTCCTCTGCACACCCCCTCTGCACACCCCCCACGTCCTCTGCCCACCCCCTCATCCTCTGCACCCCCACCCCACGTCCTCTGCACCCCCCCCACGTCCTCTGCACCCCCCCACGTCCTCTGCACCCCCCCCCACGTCCTCTGCACCTCCCCCCACGTCCTCTGCACCCACCCCCCACGTCCTCTGCACCCCCCCCCCCACGTCCTCTGCACCCCCCTTCGTCCTCTGCGCACCCCCCACGTCCTCTGTACGCACCGTATGTACCACTACCTTGTAAAGACAGTCCTAGTTCCTCTATCTGGCAATTCTTCTTGCCGGGCAAAATGTAGCTCCGCCCACCTGAGTCACATGTGCGTGACGTCATCACAGGTCCTGTTCTACCCGGCATCTGTCCCCGCCGGCAGTGCTGTGAGGTGAGGCGGGAGGGCGCGATGACCGGGGGGGGCGGTGAGATGTCCAGGGGGAAAGAGTGAGGTGAGGTGAGGTGAGGTGAGGTGGGGGTGAGGTGTGCAGGAGGCGGGGGTGAGGTGTCCAAGAGGCGGAGGTGAGGTGTCCAGGAGGCGGGGGTGAGGTGTCCAGGGGGCGGGGGTGAGGTGTCCAGGGGGCGGGGGTGAGGTGTCCAGGGGGCGGGGTCACCCGGCCGGGGCTCAGAGCAGGAAAAAAAAAAAAAGTCGCCGCTCTCCCTGAAAAGTGCAAGAACAGTGCCGCGGGTGTGCAGCGCCGTTGACACCCGACAGCACCACCATTCTGTCTGTCTGACAGGGGACCTGCCGCTGGAGCCCCAGGGGCCCCCTAGCTGCTCGGGGCCCTGGTGCAGCTGCACCAGCTGCACCACGGTAGTTCCGCCCCTGCAGGGGCTCTCCAAACGCGACATGGTGTCCGCTAACAATTTGAATAAAAATCAGCTCAAATTGTTAGCTGTAACCATGTTGTGTTTAGTTAGTCCCTGTGTGCCTAAACATTGGGGCTCCCCCACAAGTGACCCCATTTTGGAAACTAGACCCCCCAAGGAACATATCTAGATGCATAGTGAGCACTTTGAACCCCAAGGTGCTTCACAAATTCATCCATAAAAATGAAAAAGCACTTTTTTTTCCACAAAATTTTCTTTTTTCATTATTATGGATCAATTTGTGAAGCACCTGGGGGTTCAATATGCTCACTACCCATCTAGATATGTTCCTTGGGGGACTAGTTTCCAAAATGGGGTCACTTATGGGGGAGTTCCAATGTGGAGACACACAGGGGCTCTCCAAATGCGACATGGTGTCCGCTAACAATTTGAATGCAAAATGAGCTCAAATTGTTAGCGGACACCATGTTGCGTTTGGAGAGCCCCTGTGCATCTCCACATAGGAGCTCCTCCACAAGTGATCCCATTTTGGAAACTAGACCCCCAAAGGAACGTATCTAGATGCATAGTGAGCACTTTCAACCCCCAGGTGCTTCACAAATTCATCCGTAAAAATGAAAAAGTACTTTTATTTCCACAAAAATTTTCTTTTTTCATTTTTACAAATTAATTTGTGAAGCACTGGGGTGTTCAAAATGCTCACCACCCATCTAGATAAGTTCCCTGGGGGGTCTAGTTTCCAAAATGGGGTCACCTATAGGGGAGCTCCAATGTTTAGGCACACAGGGGCTCTCCAAAAGTGACATGATGTTCGCTAACAATTTGAGCTGATTTCCATTCAAATTGTTAACGGACACCATGTCGTGTTTGGAGAGCCCCTGTGTGCCTAAACATTGGAGCTCCCCCACAAGTGACCCCATTTTGGAAACTAGACCCCCAGGGAACGTATCTAGATGTATAGTGAGCACTTTGAACCCCCAGGTGCTTCACAAATTGATCCGTAAAAATGAAAAAGTACTTTTTTTCCACAAAATTATTATTTTTTCATTAATTTGTGAAGCACCTGGGGGTTCAATATGCTCACAACCCATCTAGATAAGTTCCCTGGGGGGTCTAGTTTCCAAAATGGGGTCACTTGTAGGGGAGCTCCAATGTTTAGGCACACAGGGACTCTCCAAACGCGACATGGTGTCCGCTAACAATTTGAGCTGATTTTCCTTTCAAATTGTTAGTGGACACCATGTCGCGTTTGGAGAGCCCCTGTGTGCCTAAACATTGAAGCTACCCCACAAGTGACCCCATTTTGGAAACTAGAGCCCCCAGGGAACTTATCTAGATGGGTGTTGAGCATTTTGAACCCCCAGGTGCTTCACAAATTCATCCGTAAATATGAAAAAGTACTTTTATTTCCACAAAAAATTTATTTTTTCATTTTTACGGATCAATTTGTGAAGCACATGGGGGTTCAAAGTGCTCACTATGCATCTAGATATGTTCCTTGGGGGGGTGTAGTTTCCAAAATGGGTTCACTTGTGGGGGAGCTCCAATGTTTAGGCACACAGGGGCTCTCCATACGCGACATGGTGTCCGCTAACAATTGGAATTGTTAGCGGACACCATGTTGCGTTTGGAGAGCCGCTGTGTGACTAAACATTAGAGCTCCCCCACAAGTGACTCCATTTTGGAAACTACACCCCCCAAGGAACGTATCTAGATGCATAGTGAGCACTTTGAACCCCCAGGTGCTTCACAAATTGATCCGTAAAAATGAAAAAATAAATTTTTTTGTGGACTCCATGTCGCGTATGGAGAACCCCTGTGTGCCACTAGCATTGCCACCAGCAAAAGGGCAACTGGAAGAGTTGGGGTACAGCACCAGAAAATGGCACCTCTAATGTGCTATTTTCTGGGGTGGCTGTGGGTTGCAATTTGCAGCGTGGGGGGGACACAACATTTGGGTCTCTCCACGATGAGGATTGCAGCCCCCAACTGCCAAGTTGTACCTGGCTGGCATCCAAAAATAAGGCAAAGCTCCTTGTCATTTTATTAGTAGAAGTAAAAAAAAAAATGGCATGGGGCTCCGCCATATTTTTGGTCCAGCCAGGTACAACTTGGCAGCTACGGACTGCCACCAGCCCCCAGCTGCCTCGTCATACCTGGCTGGAACCAAAAATACAGCGAAGCCTATATTTTTTTAATTTCTAGAATTATTTCTAGAAAAAAAATGACATAGGGCTCTGCCATATTTTTGGTCCAGCCAGGTACAACTTGGCAGCTACGGACTGCCACCAGCCCCCAGCTGCCTCGTCATACCTGGCTGGAACCAAAAATACAGCGAAGCCTATTTTTTTTTAATTTCTAGAATTATTTCTAGAAAAAAAAATGACATAGGGCTCCGCCATATTTTTGGTCCATCCAGGTACAACTTGGCAGCTACGGACTGCCACCAGCCCCCAGCTGCCTTGTCATACCTGGCTGGAACCAAAAATACAGCGAAGCCTATTTTTTTTTTATTTCTAGAATTATTTCTAGAAAAAAAATGACATAGGCTCTGCCATATTTTTGGTCCAGCCAGGTACAACTAGGCAGCTGGGGACTGGAATCCTCAGCATAGAGAGGCCCAAGCGTTCTGGGCCCCCCATGCTGCGAATTGCAGCCCGCAGCCGCCCCAGAAAATGGCGCATTCATTGAAGCGCCATTTTCTGGCGCTGTACCCAGGCTCTTCCAGTTGCCCTGGTGCCGGTGGCAAACTGGGTAATAAAGGGGTTAATGCCAGCTTTTTATTGGCAGCTGGCACTAAGCCCGAGATTCATAATATAGGGCCAATGTTAGACCCGCCATTAGGAATCTCTGGTAAATAGTCAGAAAATACACACAGAGAAAAATCTTTTTATTTGAAAAAAAAAAACACAAACAAAATTCGGACTCCATCTTTATTGTAAAGATCCGACGTAGTCCACAACGAAGGTCCCACGACGCTCGATCGCCTCCGACGTAGTCCACAACGAAGATCCCACGAAGCTCGATCGCCTCTGCTACATCCAGAGACTGCAGCAAGGGATCAAGTGTCCTCTTGTTGTAGTCTCTGGGATCAACGTCATGGTGCACGGTATGGCACATCATTGCCATACCATGCACCATGACGCTGATCCCAGGGACTACAACAAGAGAACAGTTGAATCCCTTGTTGTAGTCTCTGCGATCAGCGTCATGGTGCACTGTATGGCATTGATCTGCCATACTGTGCACCATGACGCTGATCCCAGAGACTACAACAAGGGATCAAGTGCTCCCTTGTTGTAGTCTCTGGGATCAGCGTCATGGTGCACGGTATGGCACATCATTGCCATACCATGCACCATGACGCTGATCCCAGGGACTACAACAAAAGGACACTTGATCCCTTGTTGTAGTCTCTGGGATCAGTGTCATAGTGCACTGTATGGCAATGATCTGCCATACTGTGCACCATGACGCTGATCCCAGAGACTACAACAAGGGATCAAGTGTTCCTTTGTTGTAGTCTCTGGGATCAGCGTCATGGTGCACGGTATGGCACATCATTGCTATACAGTGCACCATGACGCTAGTCCCAGAGACTACAACAAGAGAACAGTTGATCCCTTATTGTAGTCTCTGGGATCAGTGTCATGGTGCACTGTATGGCAATGATCTGCCATACTGTGCACCATGCCGCTGATCCCAGAGACTACAACAAGGGATCAAGTGCTCCCTTGTTGTAAGTCTCTGGCGATAGTGGATTCAATCACCATGGAAACTAAGTGCTGTGATCCATGAGATCACAGCACTTAGGGGGTTAACACAGACCAGGGCACAGCAATCACACAGATGCTGTGCCCTGGCTGTGACACTGCTCCTCTGCACCCTCATCTCCATGCTGGGAGATGAGTGTGCAGAGGAGCCGACAGAAGCAGCAGGACGGCACAGGAAGAGGACAGCAACAGAGAAGATAAAGACAGAGCAGACCGGAGGACAGAGGAAGAAGAGCGGAGGAAAGAGGGAGAAGATCGGAGGACAGAGGAGAAGAAAGAAGACAGGTGAGAGGCCTGGAGAGAAGGGGAGAACGGAAAGAGCAGCGGAGATTACCGGAGAGCGGGGGGAGTGGACCGGAGGGCAGGGGGAGAGATCAGAGGGGAGGGGGGAGATCCGGAGGGGAGGGGGGAGATCAGAGGGCAGCGGGGGAGATCCGGAGGGCAGGGGGGGCACATTGGCAGCCAGGGGAGAGAGCAGAGGGTCCGGGATCGGCGGCACAATCGCGGCGGCTTAGGAGGAAGGGGACCCGCCGGTCATGCCGCCCCCTCATCTGATTGGAGGGAGACGCTCTCTCCAATCAAATCTGAGGGGGGGTGACACAGGACCCCTTATCCAGCCAATGCCTGATGCTATCCAGCATCAGGCCTTGGCTGGATTGTAATATCTCACCATGTTTCATTGGTGAGATATTACATTCACTCCGATTGGCAGTTTCACTTTCACTTCACTGCCAATCGGAGCGGTCCTAGCCCCGGGGGGGCTAAGCCACCCCCCCTGGGGTACAGTGCAGGTCCTTCCGTACCTGCGGCTCTATTAACCCCTTAGTGACCGCGGTTAATAGAGCCGCAGGACGGGAAACTGGCGAGGATGCAGCATATGCGTCCAAGGTCGGGAACGAACTTGTTTCCAGGACGCATATGCTGCGTCACGGGTCGGGAAGGGGTTAACCAGTGGCAAAGCGCGATGGCGGGACCTGGTATTACTGGTAAGTACGATGATGCAATTTATTAACTATATGTTTTATTTTTACAGTCCAGGAAATTTCGGTCTCAGGATAAGTGCTCGAACACACGGTTTTCGGTACGATCCCGAACTTTACAGTAAGGCTGTGTGCCCACATAGTGGTTTAGTGACGGTCAAATCGTCAGTAAACCACTGGAAAATTCAAGGAGCCTAGACTCCTGAGCTCAGAAGTCACCAGCGGTTTTCCAGCGGTTTCCCAGCGTTTTTTTCAGTGTGTGCACAGCGTTTTACAGTCGGTTTTTCCAGCGGTTTTTCCGGCGGTTTTCTATGGAGGATTTTGTCCATGGAAACGCTCAAAAACCGCTGAGAAGAATTGACATGTTGTATGCTGCTAAACCGCTAGGAAACCGCTCAACCGCTGGCGGATCCGCTCACATAAACCCACTATGTGTGCACAGCGTTTTCTAAATTACATAGGGTTACTTGTAAGTCCTAAAGCTGCTAAGGATTTACATAAATTTAAATTTTCGCTGCTAAACCGACATTAAAGCACTATGTGGGCACACACCCTTAGGGTACCTTTACACACGGCTACATTTGTAGCTTGTCACCAGGTAACTTACTGGTTGCAGGGAAATCATGGATACATGATTCCATTTGTACACAGCAACAAGATAGAACCATGTATCCATGATTTCACTGCAACCAGTAAGTTACCTGGTGACAAGCTACAAATGTAGCCGTGTGTAAAGGTACCCTTAGAGTTCACCCATCCCTATGTGCAACCTTTCTTACCCTAAGAGCCACATTGTAATAATTATAATGGATAACTAAGGAATCTTTTCGCATGGAAGAAATACACAAATAAACAAGTGAAAATGTCTATATTATAACACACGGTGAATCGCAAGAAGTGCAGACTAAATATCAAAGTCCATAAATACACAGTTTAGATATTGAATGAAGCCATAATGAAAAGTCTGTTGAAAACATCACAGGAAAAAGCAACTAGCGGAGCAGTCTTTAAAGCACAGTTTACTCTTGGAGATGCTGTAAAAGGAAAGTCTATGGCATGTCCAAACAAGAAGATGTTTAAGCAAGTCTATATAACACATTAAATTATCCAGGGAGGCCTGGGAAAGGAAATCTTTTAGAAACTCCAGAACCAGGTGCAGAGCAAATTACTAAGTCCATAACAGTCTCATCATGCTCTACATCTATTTGAACGTAGGAAGCGACAAAGCACTTAACAAAGCAATCAGCTTATGAGTCAGCAAAAGGTAGATGAGGCACGAACCACAGCAGAGGGAGTAGCATGAGTAGCCAGAAGTGGAGGAAACGCTAGCAACAGGTGGAGGTGTTTGAACGTCTGAAAAATAGCAACAAGAGATTCTCACGGGATTTGCAGGAGTAGTCAGAGAACCTGAGAAGCCACTAGGAACAGGAAACCAGGAAGAATACTCTAGAAATGACTAGAGGCTGGGGTGGGGATTATAAAGGCAGAAAGACAAAAGGCACATGATGCCATCTTGGAAAAGGGCAAGAATACCCAAAAGGTAATCAAAATATTTGGAGTCCTGACACACATATAGCTCTGACAGATGGTCACAAACCACATCCTGAGCCCACTGGGTAGTGACATCCAGTTCATCAACTCTCCCTCAGTCGCTGCACCCAGAGACGCCCATACCGGAATAATGCTAGCCAAAGCTTTAGCCCAGAAATCACTCTGAGACCTCGTCCTGCCTTATTAGCAGCATATGTATATCTATATGTTCCCATCTTACTACCACTGGTATTTTCTCATCAAGCACTCCCACTATATGGTATCCAGCTTCAAGCACGCATCTAATTGGCGTTACCGTTCTGTTACCATCTTGTCATATTTATCTCTCCGCCCTCATGGCCATTGTATGTGCACCCAGATCTGGATTCTTTTATCAAAAGACCTGCTCTTCATATCTGTTTTCTACATCTGCTGCTAATGCACCATACTGGAAGACAGCTGTGACCCTACAATTAATGGGCCTCCTGAGCTACAGGTTTGAGAGCATAGAATATGCAAGCATGCTCTCCTTAGGAAACAGTCCACCTTTGATACAGTAGAGGTGGCCAGTAACTTAGGCAATGAATAGTACACAATAGAATTAAAAATCCCTTTGCTCATGAAAAACAGACAGAATTAGAGTGAGAGGTAAATTACAAAGTTGCTTGTTTTACCCAATTAGTAAAATAAGACATAAAAATCAAGGTGTCAACTCACAGTTGGGATGGAGTGGGGGAGCTTCACAAAAGTCATTGTAATATTAGAAAATCAATTCAAATTCCTTGATTATTTTTAATGGCGACATGGTTTTGCAAAAAGTCTGTTCAAACATTACGCCAATATTCATATTATGGACCAAAGTGCTTTAAAGGCGCAGGGAGAATATACTTTTGTAGCCATTTTTGAATTTTATATCATTTAAAATTAAAAAATAAATAAAAATGAAGTAAGGCTGGCTTCACACCACGGCAGAGTCTGTTCCGGAGCTGTCAGGGATGTCCCTGACAGCCCCGGACCAGATCAGCACACACAACTGGAGGGCTAATATTGCCTCCGGTCCAGTGCTCTGCCGGACGCAGCTGCCGCTGCAGATTAATCAGGACCGCGGTTCACGGGAAGCTAGCAGCAATCCTGAAATATTAGCGGTGTGCTGCCGCCGGTATCCGATTCCCGGATCCTCCCGGACCGGTGCAATCCGGCCCCATAGGCTCCCATGTTAGGAAGCGCCGGATTGCACCGGATCCGGGAGGGACCGGGAGAATCCAGGATACGGCACCACGATACTTCCGCCCCTGAACCAGTAACATTATATTTTTCAAGAAAGGCATCCAGGCCCTTCTTAAATGTTAGTAGTGAGTCACTCATTACAACATCATGTGGCAGAGAGTTCCATAGTGTCACTGCTCTTACAGTAAATAATCCACATCTGTGATTATGATTAATCTTTCCTTCCTCCAAACATAGAAGATGCCCTCTTGTCCCTGTCTCTGTAGAGGATGCCCCTTTGTCCCCGTCTCAGGCCTAAGAGTAAAGAGATCATTATAAAGATCTCTGTACTGTCCCCTCATATATTTATACATTATTATAAGATCACCCCTAAGCCTTCATTTTTCCAAACTAAATAACCCCTGTTACCCCTCGGGGGTCTGCCGCCCTTGCCCCGCGGCCTGCTGCCTTTACTCCCTCAGCTCCTACCGCTCCTGTCCGGCTGCAAGGATCCCGGGTGTCGACCGTCTGCCGACGGCTCCGGGGCGCGGGCGGCTGCCGCCCGTGGGTCGGTCGGGTAGCGTCTTCCTTACCGTATGCTCCCCGGGTACGCGCACCTGTCCCCAGCCGCAGGGGTCCAGCACCCTCTGCTTGTGCAGCATTGCTCCTCTCACTTCCGGGCTACTGCTTGTGCACATGAAACTGTCTCCAAATCAGTATCTGCTGGAGAGACTGCAGGGAGCTTGCTCCTCCCCTCAGCCAATCACCAGGTCTCTGTGTTCTGCCAATCAGGACCGCCCTGCTGATATATAAGCTTCCTGTTCCTGTCAGTCTTGGCCAGGGCAACTTCTACCTACTGAAGTAGCTAATCCTGGTCTGGTCAGGTTGCTCCTTGTTGTGCTGTTAACTGGTTTCTGTGTGTTTCCTCCTACAGATCTCCACCTTACCGGCTCCTTGCTGACTCCCGTGTTCCGGGTCACCCTTCTGGATCCCTTCCTAGCTGAATTGCTGATCCAGCCCTGCTCCGGATTCTCTGTGTTCCCGGTTCCCGTATCTTATTGTATACCCGGTTACTGTTTTGTTACCACGTCGCCTGGGGTCGGTTGAACACACGTGTCCGCTTCATTGGTCCCTCCGAGGCTGGTCCCGGCGGTATCCCTGTATAGGGGTCAAGCGCTCCGGGGTCTCCCTCGCTGGTGTTCCGGTGCTGTGGCCGTGTGGCCTTCCCCTGGGGCGTGGGTTCCTGTGTTGTTGTTGTTGTTCAATAAACCCGTTAACTCGACTTTACTGGTCCGCCTCTCTGTCAACCAGGTATCAGCTTCCGCTTTACGCGGTCCAGTGGGTCCACGTGTGGGGTCCGTCAGTAGGACGTGACAACCCCAAGTTTAATAACCTGTCTTGGTATTGCATACCCCTCAGTTCTCTAATAACCTGTCTTGGTATTGCAGTCCCCTCAGTCCTCTAATAACCTGTCTTGGTATTGCAGACCCCTCAGTCCTCTAATAACCTTGGTTGCTCTTCTCTAGACCCGCTCTAGTTCAGTTATATATTTCTTATACACTAGAGACTAGAATTGTACACAGTATTCTAAGTGTGGTCGCACTAATGACTTGAATAGAGGTTAAATTATGTTCTGCTCATGAGCATCTATGCCTCTTTTAATGCATTCCATTATCATATTTGCCTTTGCAGCAGCTGCCTGACACTGGCCACTAAATGTGAGTTTGTCATCTACCCATACACCCAGGTGTTTTTCAGTGGTAGTTTTGCCCAGTGTTTTACAATTAAGCACATAATTATACCTTTTATTTCCTTTGCTCAAGTGCATGACCTTACATTTATCCCCATTAAAACTCATTTGCCATTTATCAGCCCAAGCTTCTAGTTTACATAAATCCTCCTGTAATATAAAATTGTCCTCCTCTGTATTGATTACCTTGCAGAGTTTTGAGTCATCTGCAAATATGAAGATTCTACTCTGTATGCCCCCTACAAGGTTATTAAATAAATATGTTAAAAAGAACATGAATACTGACCCCTGTGGTACCCCACTGTTAACTGTGACCCATTCTGCGTGTGTTCCATTAATAACCTCCCTTTCTTTCCTATCACTGAGCCAGTTCTTAACCCACTTACAATATATTTTCCCCTATCCCCATTGCTCTCATTTTATGCATCAACCTTTTGTGTGGCACCGTATCAACAGCTTTTGAAAAGTCCATATACACCACATCCACTGCATTTCTTTGGTCCAGTCCAGAACTTACTTCTTCATAGAAGCTTATCAGGTTAGTTTGACAGGAATGGTCCCTCATAAACCCATGTTAATATTGGGTCATGAGGTTATTTTTCTTCAGATACTCCAGTATAGCATTTCTTAGAAAACCCTCTAGGATTTTACCCACAGTAGAGGTTAAGGTTACTGGCCTATAATTTCCAAGTTCAGTTTTTGTCCCCTTTTTGAATATTGGCACCACATTTGCTATACGCCAGTCCTGTGGTACAGACCCTATTATTATAGAATCTTTAAAGATTAAAAATAATGGTCTATCTATGACAGTACTTAATTCCTTCAGTACTCTGGGGTGTATCCCATCCAGGCCTGGGGATTTGTCAATTTTAGTGATTTTTAGACGATCCTGTACTTCCTGCTGGGTTAAACAGGTTACATTTAATGGAGAGTTTTTGTTATCACTGATCATGTTGTCTGTTATGGGATATTCTTGTGTAAATACTGTTGCAAAAAAGTCATTTAGCATATTGGCTTTTTCCGCATCCTCATCCACCATTTCACCCAGACTATTTTTAAGGGGGCCAACGCAATCATTTTTAAGTTTCTTACTATTTATGTAGTTAAAGAATATTTTGGGATTTTTTTTTTACCTTGTTTTACTATAAAAGACCAGAGTATGTACAAGCTGTGTCTTCATTGCCAGTGAAATATTCCTCTATGTGAAGACTTTGTCCCGTGACTTCACTGTTAATTTTCCCATTGCTATTCTCCTATTCACTTCCGGTGTAGTTGTTGCATCTTGAGTGATCATTAATCTGAGTAGACTGAAGTCCTATTAGGCTCACCAATACCATCCATGATGCATTAACTCATATATCACTCTCATTCCAAAACTGGGAAAAGACCCACTACACTGTGCTAACTGTAGTTTTATAGCTCTTCTTCATGCAGGTCTAAACATTTTTACCAAAATGTTAGCACTATGCTTATCCAATTGGCTCTATATTTAATCCATAAAGATCAAGGAGGCTTGATTCCATGTAGACAAGGTGGCAATAACACAAGAAAGGTAATAGACCTGATAGAAGTAAAAAACAAGACTGATAATACTGCACGATCACCAGTTTAGATGCTGTTTTCAGGATTTTGATCTCCTGAGTTGGGCATTTATGTTTGAAACACTAACCAATATGGAATCTCGGGTCCATTTGTTACTGTTTTAAAAAGTTTTCATTCCCAGTCTTATGGACTGTTAATGGATATAGTTACGAAATGCTCCTTGTAGAGTTACCGAATTGATACTGTATTTTTTTTTCTCTCCCACTCTTCCCTCTTGTGTCAACTAGAGAAGAGTGAACCCCTGAAGGTTCGGATACGGGCGTTGCATGTTCAGGTCTCGTTAGTCAGTGATAGGCTGGTTGGCTCTCCTTCCACACACAGCCAGTCATAAGCGTAACACTTACAGGGGCGGGAGGGTGGAAATTTCGAGTTTCTTTTTTACATTTAGACAAGACATTATGGTTGATTACTCAGCTTTTAGGGCCAGTGCGCTCTGACCGCACATAGCAAGCAGCTCGCACTGACCTAACCATTCAGCAAAATGGAACACAGCGATCCAAGCTTCAGTACTTTGAAGACGGGAATCCACCGAACGCCAGCCACGATCAGTCCTTGAACAGGCTTGCTCATGTCTAGTGTCAACGTCCTGTCTTGTCTAGTCTTGTCAACGTTTAAATATAATCATAAATGATGAACTCTTCAGGGTTGAGTTAATTCATTGTTGCTATTAGTTTACCAAGTAAAATTGTGTAGTATTGATTACTATTATTTTGTAAATTAATTTTATCTTTGAAAATTCAATAAAAACTCAGTTTAAAGAGTTATGGTTCTCAGGAGGGGTAATGAAAAGGTAAAAAAAAATTAAAATCACCAGTTCATTGAGGCACAAACTTGGCTATGGTGCCATGAAGTTAATCCTATGCATTTTTCAATGCTGTTATGCTTGATAAATCAGTTCCGATTCTCTGCTATGGTTGGATTTTAGGGTGGTATCCCCAAATCTGGACCCCCCCCTAGAGTTATACCTAAGAAGAGATGCTATTATCTATAAAAATGAATGTGTCCAGTGATTTCTAAAGATGAAGTTGTTAAAGGACCTGAATTGACTGCTTGATATGGATCTATGGTAGATGTAGCGGCTCTGGTTTATGTTTGTGGTACAAGGTATTACAGTATCTCTGCCTTCTCTCTGTTTTACATAGAACTGCAGTTAACCCTACATACTGCTTTATCTTCTGGTCATCCGGGCACCTAACATCAGGCTTTCTGTGACCTAAGAATAATCCAGTATTCACTCATTCCAGTGCCATGGCTCAATAATCATTCATTAACTCTAGTGCTTTACAAATGAAGGAGTGAGATGAATTTTTGTTAATGATGACAAGAGGTGTAATTTAGTTTTATCCTGGTATGAATACGGGGAGTGAATTAAACCATTACAATTTATCACTGTGTTTAGTAAGTTGAAGATGAGGTTGACGCATAATGTCCTATTCTCAGTATTAAATGGTTCCCGATGTGTGGCAGCAAATTTCAGGTAAAATTACGGTAACTAAATGAATGACTGAGATTTGGACAGAATGCATTTTTCTTCAGACACAATGATCCCTTTAATTTTAATGGGCTGTTATAGCCACCTCATTGCTCTAATACTGTGAAAAATACAAGACTACGAAGGAAGCGGTTACCAGAATTTATCCTTTTATATATGGAAACCATTGCACTCGGCACCATAAGACATAAATGGACAGGAAGTTTATACTCTAAATTGTATATTTAGAATTAGAGGCATAAATTGAGCATCCCGATGTCATAAATAGAAAAGGTTCCCTGTGGAATATCATGATCTGGTAGCCGCACCTTCCAGGAGAATAGCGGTAGACCTAATCGTGGTAAGCCCCTTGTTTACTTTAATTGCATTGTTTGAGGAGGTGAGAATCCCGCCATTGTATTTTGCAAATAATGGTGCCAAATAGTGGCAAACAATTGTTTATTGAGAAGTTATGGTGGCTTCTTGCAAACCCTGTTTCATATTGTGACAAGCATTCACAAAGTTCTAGAGGGTTTGGTGTTTTATTTGCTGTGGTGCATGTACATATACAGTAGATTAAGATGAATAATGAAGGGCTCATGACCTTTAGCTCTTCAAAGACCCAGATTGCTCATTCTAGCAGTGGCTTATACTGTCACAACAATAATTTGTACCTATACATGATATGAAATTATACTATACATGATAAACTGAATCACTCTGAGCTTCCCTTGTCCTGGTTATTTACTTACAACTTTCTTCCTTTGTCGACTTACGCTACTTTCACATTGCACTTTAGCGTGCATTTAGTGATCCCGTCGGGGTTTATGTCGGAAAATAGGCTATGGACGTATGTGCCGATGGGGTTATTGACTTTAAAGCTGCAGATGGTGTCAACGTGTGCTCTGTTTTGCACCATTTTTGGGAGTGTACGTCTTCTGCAGGTGGACACCCGAACGTAGTAGACTACGTTTGGGTGTCCGCCTGCTGACGACGTACACTCTGGGAAATGGTACAAGACAGGGCAAACGTTGACTCCATCTGCACCATTAAAGTCAATGACCCCGACTGCGCATATGTCCAAAGCTCATTTTTAGACATAAGCCCCGACAGGATCACTGAACGCATGCTAAAGTGCAATGTGAAAGCACCATAATTTAGACTATCACTGTACTGCTCCAGTTAATCCTCTAGGGTGACACTTTCTCTAAAAGACACCCCCAATCCATAACTTCCTGGGACTCTACAAATTTGTCATTGAAGTAAGGGACTCCTGGTTACCCAAAATTTAAGAGCATGTGGGAAGAAAGAAAACTTGGTGTATCTTTATCACAAGATGGCTGGTGCAAAGTTTTTCCTGTGTCATATATCTGTCGCCTATAAAGAGAGTAAGTGTATTTTCCACTTACTCCAAAATCACTGACCTCCATTGTAGCTTTTCCTCTCCATTTGTTCTGAATATTTAAATCAATCAAGAGGGATCTGTTGAGTTATTTTCTTTCCACAGTGTGATAGCTCAGTGGTTAGCACTATATTATAGCTCAGTGGCTAGCACTGTTGCTGTGCAGTGTTGGGGTCTTGGATTCATATCCCACCAAGGACAACATCTTCAAGGAGTTTGTATGTTCTCACCGCGTTCTCGTAGATTTCCTCTTGGTTCTCCAATTTGCTCCCACACTCCAAAGACATACTATTAGGGAATGTAGAGTGTGAGCTCCAATGGGAACAATTTTATTGATGTATCTAAAGCGCTGTGGAATTACCGGCACTATATAAATGAATACATATTACATCGTTACAGCACGTACAATTATCTCCAAACACTAGAAATCTACTGCAGTATCTAAAAGAGGTGAATGGATTCAGGAGCTCATACACCATGTTCCAAATTATTATGCAAATTGGTTTTAAGTGTCATAGGGTTTTTTTTTATTGTCAATGAAACCCATTGATACTATTGTGTCTCAGGGTTCTTTGGATCACTGAAATCAATCTCAGATATCTGTGATAATTAGTTCGGCAGGTGAGCACAATAAAAGGAAAACTGGATGTTATATAATATTAAGCAGGCCACAGTTTTCAAGTGACATGGGAAAGAAAAAGAACCCTCACCTGATGAAGATGGCGTTCCGCCATTGAAACGCGTTGTGAATAAAAGCTAAGTTATCTTTTAAACTCTCTAAATCCCTGTGTAAGCGCTCCTT
Source organism: Allobates femoralis (assembly GCA_033576535.1). Taxonomy (NCBI): domain Eukaryota; kingdom Metazoa; phylum Chordata; class Amphibia; order Anura; family Aromobatidae; genus Allobates; species Allobates femoralis. The sequence continues at coordinate 122,388,767 of JARQOC010000010.1, read as the reverse complement.
AAACACAAAAATGTCTATCTGGTTTATATCATTTAATCTCCCTCAGGGAGATTGTGTCCGGAGCTGCTTCACAGGACCTGTGCTATTTGCACACCAGGACCTGTCCTTACGTCAGAGCCTGGCCAGCTGACTGCCACCACGTGACCGGAGGGCGGGCGCATTCCTCTGAATCACCGCTCATACAGCGGCCCCTCCATCTATGCAACACCGAGGTTGTGCGGGGACAGCACAACCTCCTAAGGTGAGAGACCATCTGGAGTGACCTCTCTCCCCTTCCTCCTAAAGGCAGCTGGTCCCTCTCATTAGCGCCTCTCTCCTCCTTTCTTTTCACATGGGAAAGAAAAAGATCTCTCTGCTGCCAAAAAGCATCAAATAGTGCACTGCCTTGGACAAGGGATGAAAACACTAGATATTGCATGAAAACTTAAGCGTGATCATCGTACTGTGAAGAGATTTGTGGCTGATTCTGAGCACAGTAAAATTTGTGCAGATAAAGGCAGAATGAGGAAGGTTTCTGCCAGGCAATTTCATCAGATTAAGAGAGTAGCTGCTAAAAAGGCCTTACAAACCAGCAAACAGATACTTGAAGCTGCTGGTGCCTCTTTGAGTCCCTCGAACCTCAAGGTGTAGGATTGCTGTGGTGCATAAACCTACTATTCGGCCATCCCTAAATTCACAAGCAGAAATTGTTGCAGTGGGCCCAGACGTACATGAAGACTAATTTTCAAACAGTCTTGTTTACTGATGAGTGCCGAGCAACCCTGGATGGTCCAGATGGATGGATTAGTGGATGATTGGTGGATGGCCACCATGTCCCAACAAGGCTGCGACATCAGCAAGGAGGTGGAGGATTCATGTTTTGGGCCAGAATAATTGGGAAACAACTGGTAGGCCCCTTTAAGGTTCCTGAAGGTGTGAAAACGACCTCTACAAAGTATATAGAGTTTCTGACTCATAACTTTCTTCCATGGTACAAAAAGCAAAAACATGCCTTCAGGAGCAAAATCATCTTCATGCATGACAATGCACCATCTCATGCTGCAAAGAATACCTCTGTGTCATTGGCTGCTATGAGCATAAAAGGAGGTAAACTCATGGTGTGGCCACCATCTTCCCCTGCCCTCAACCCTATAGAGAACCTTTGGAGTATAATCAAGCAAAAGATCTATGAGAGTGTGAGGCAGTTCACATTAAAACAGCAGCTCTGGGAGGATATTCTGACATCATGCAAAGAAATACAAGCAGAAACTCTCCAGAAACTCACAATTCAGTGGATGCAAGAATTGTGAAGTTGATATCAAAGAAGGGTTCTTATGTTAATGACCCACCCCAGGGCCCTTGGGGTACCCGGTCCCGGGTGGTTGCAATGGGGGATGTCACGGGTGGCTTGCCCAAGCCCATGGCCCTGGTGGTTGCTGAAAAATGGCAAAAAGGGGAAAAATAAAATAAAGTCTTGTGACGCCACCCATGGTACACGGTAATGATACACGGCACACCGTTCCCAGTAATACCAGGCACAGGATCCTGTTCGTGATGACAGAAGTTGACCCACCCCAGGGCTCTTGGGGTACCCGGTCCCAGGCGATTGCAATGGGGGATGTCACAGGTGGTTTTCCTGAGCCCGTGGCCCTGTTGGTCGCTGAAAAATGGCAAAGAGGGGAAAAATAAAATAAAGTCCTGTGATGCCACCTATGGTACCCGCTAATTATACCGACGCTGCTTTTAGACCTTCGGGGATGGGGATGCTGCAGCCAGATGGTAACGCTCCCCGGGCAGTGATGTAAAATAGGGATTTTGCACAGGAAGGTGGCTCTGCAGGTTGGGTGCTGACACAGTCTGTGTTGGACAGGATCAGGGGCTGTAAGAATTGACACACACACACATTGGAAGTTGTTTCCATACCTTTCACTGATGTTGCAAGGTAACGTCCAGGGTACACTCCAGGTGGTCGGGAGGCACTTCAGGATCTCCACACCCGGTGAGTTGTGAGGCCTCCTTGTCTTAGTGTGTTTACGTCCTGGCCTGTCTGGAATCTGGCCTGACCTCCCCTGTGTCTCTCACTTCTATTGCAGGCAGTGAGAACCTTCTGTTGGCTGCCGCTATCTCTCCTGTGGTTCCTGGCTCTCGTGGTTGCTGTGCTACAAGTGTCCCAGAAGACTGAAGTCTCCTTGGCTGGCCGGTGTTTACTGCTGGGCTAAGTAGTCCCTGGCAGACTTGGACTCCGGTGTCCGGGTTGCTTCCTGGGGTGAACCGGTATGGTTCATCTGCCCCCACTCTGTTCCTCGCCTTGCCTCCGACCCTCACTCTTGGGCCCTGTACTGGCTAGGCTTTCCCTCTGGTATGTGCCTAGTGCGGCACCATTCACCAGGATGTCTTCCTCAGTACTGCTCTGTACTGAACTATTCACAGTCCTTTCTGGAACTGCACTGCCTAACTCCTCCCCCGGGCCTGAATTTACATTAACATGTAACTTGGCCTGTTAGGATGTTTTGGAGTTAAATAGTATTTTATTTCAGTGAATGTGACCTCCTAATGCTGCAAATTCAACAAATAAGCATTTTCAGTTCTTTCAAACATATCAAATGTTAGAAACTCTCCTGTGCCTAATAATTTGGAACAGGGCATTTAGAGGGTTTTTAGTTTTGAAGATTATACTGTTATCATTGGCAGGTTTCTTCAATAAAATTCCATGTATACTCTAAAGGGTGATGACTTTTATTACACTGACTGTTATTTGTACCGACCATTTTGGAAAATTAGAGAAAAAGAACATTTGCATAATAATTTGGAACATGGTGTAGTAAGGATGGAAGAACTGGTAGCAAAGGACACCTCAAACCATGACAATCACCAGGTTACTTAGTATTCGTTAATGTTGCTTGATTCTCCAGAATTTCTAGAGTTATTTAGTGGTTCCCTTTCCCTATTCTAGACATTCCCACTCTCCTGTCCCTTCCCCTCTATTATTTATCTTTTTTTCTTTTTTCACCATCTCTCTCTATTATCCAGAGTAAATGGCAAATCATGAATACTACTTCTTAGGAAATTGATGTTCCTTGCCCTACGACAAGTTTGGCATTACTTATACCTGTATCTCAACTCTTTGTAGCCTACTATATTTGTGGAAATGCTCCTTTTTTAAGGGGGTGTCACACGCGTCAATGTCGTCAGCGATCTGATCGCTGACGACATTGACGGCTGATTGCTGGTGAGCTGTCACACAGACAGACTCACCAGCGATCAATTGACCAGTGACATCATGGAAACGATTTAAATATCGTTTCCACGATGTCCTGCTCCCGCTGCCAGGCTGCTGGAAGCGGGAGCAGCCTGGTCTCCAAGGTACACGTCGGGTAACTAGGCAGCGCGCGCTGCCTAGATACCCGACGTGTACCTTAGTTACCAGCCTCCTCCGCTCACCCAGTGAGCGGAGGAGGCTGGTAACTAAGGTACACGTCGGGTGTCTAGGCAGCGCGCGCTGCCTAGTTACCCGCAGTGTACCTTGGATACCAGCTCCCAGCGCTTGTGACAGGCGCTGGGAGCTGGAATATCGCTAGTCCCGGTGTCACACGCAGCGATGCTGCGTGTCCACCGGGCGACAATCGCCAGGTTTCAGAGCTGGTTCTGAAACCTGGCGATCATCAACCAGCGATTTATCGCTGGTTGATGCAGTATGTCACACGCGTCAATATCGCTGCAACGTCACGTGCAGCCGATATCGTGCAGGCGATATTGACGCGTGTGACACCCCCTTTAGGTTCCTCTTGTCTGTTTTGTTTGAATACCATCTTACTCCTTTGACAAAATAAATAAAAACTGATTAAACATGATTTAAATAATAACAAAATTCAGTCCTGGAGACCTGATTCTCCAAGTTTGTGCTGCATTTGGCTGTAGCTCCACATAACCCCTGAAGAAGCCAATGTTGTGGTGATACAGGTAGGGAGGATTTGTAGAAATAAAGAAACATTTTGTTGAAATAAAATGAAAAATGGCACTCACCAGATCTTGCCTCATAAAATCCTCTTTATTTCATCTTCCTAAAATGACAAGCGGTGACAGGTGGACAAGCGCAGCATAGTATCAGGATGACAGCTGTTTCATGTCAGCTCGACGCTTCTATAGATCCATTGAAAGGATTTGCAGAAGTGTTGAGCTAACATGAAACAGCTGTCATCCTATGCTGCGCTTGTCCACGTGCCACCGCACGTCAGAAGAGGATTTTATGAAACAAGATCTGGTGAGTGCCATTTTTCTTTATTTCTACTAAATTTTTCTTTATTTCTACAACTCCTCCCTACCTGTTTCGCCACAACATTGGCTTCTTCAGGGGTTATGTGGAGCTACAGCCAAATGCAGCACAAACTTGGCGATCTGGTGAGTGCCATTTTTGTGTATTTCTACAAATGGACATGCCTTAACCTGGAATGAGCACCACCAGTTTTCTGGTGCTTTTTAGATGCGCATTCATAACAAGTGGTCAAAGAGAGTTTCATTGAGCTTTTGATCTATGACCAGGGGTACAATGCAATGTATGCAGAGAAGCTGCTTAAATCCATGTAACATACTGCAGGATAGATTTTTTTTTCTAAAAAAGAAAATGAAAGAATAATTTGACAAGTATAATTATATTTATAAAATATAATATGTCAGTTTAAGAAATTAAGCCTGCAAATATGTTATGTATCCATGTATAGTTTTCTATAAATAATACATGTTGGTATGCATCTTTTGTTGCTTTTACAGTAATAGTATGTATTAGTCGGTGACCACTGTATCCCTAAGTCTCACCTTTTACAATGAGAAAATGCTTGAGACACTGTCACATGTATTAAATGGATGGTTTTAAGCCCCCAGGGCACTTAGAAACCTGTGTTTTCCAGTGAACTGTGTCTTTTTGAAACTCGCAAGCCTGACGAGGTTGACGTGTCCCAGCCCGTTACACTGACATGCCACATTACTTTGTGTGACGTGACACACTGACAAAGAGGGACATGACGCCTCAGTCTGATATGTGAAGTCTGCAGATTCAGAAGAATATTTTCTGAATAATATCTGTAAACGTCTAGCAATTTAAGGAGTTCAAGCAGGACGTTTTTTCTGTCCCTTTTTTTGCTCTTTCCATCTTAGCATTATTAGAAAATAACAGCAGAACCAACATCTCAGCGTAGTGTTATGAACTAAAAAGTTCAGCATGCCTAAGCCTCCAGCAAAGGCTACAGGGCAACTAGTATCTATCAACGTGTTCTCATGTGTTGAGTTATAGAAAATTACCTAATGATTATCAAGTTTTTTATTTTAAATAGTTAAAAGGAATGAAAAAATCTGACTTTTGAGTTTTAACAATAGCATTAGCCTACATTCATATTCTGTGGTGTGTAGTGACTTTCAGCAGTGATATACACTACCTCCTCTTCTGTACAATAGACTGATACACCTCTTCATATTTCCATGTGAAGGAATGATGTACTCTTATCTTCCACCATTCACATAGATGATATCACAGCTCACCTCCTCCTTGTACAATGACGATAACACTCTATATTACAGTGATAACCACAGGATCCACCATTCACAATAGGTGATATCACAGCTCACCTCCTCCTCCTGTACAATGACTGATAACACCTCTATATACAGTAGATAACACAGGATCCACCATTCACAATAGGTGATATCACAGCTCACCTCTTCTGTACAATGACTGATAACCTCTATATACAGTGTAAACAGATCACATTCACATAGTGATATCACAGCTCCTCCTCTCCTGTACAATGAAGATAACACCTCTGTATACAGTATAACACAGGATCCACCATTCACAATAGGTGATATCACAGCTCACCTCCTCCTCCTGTATAATGATTGATAACACCTCTATATACAGTAGATAACACAGGATCCACCATTCACAATAGGTGATATCACAGCTCACCTCCTCCCCTGTACAATGACTGATAACACCTCTATATACAGTAGATAACACAGGATCACCATTCACAATAGGTGATATCACAGCTCACCTCCTCCTGTACAATGACTGATAACACTCTATATACAGTAGATAACACAGGGTCCACCATTCACAATAGGTGTATCACAGCTCACCTCCTCCTGTACAATGACTGATAACACCTCTTATATACAGTAGATAACACAGGATCCACCATTCACAATAGGTGATATCACAGCTCACCTCCTCCTCCTGTACAATGATCTGATAACACTCTATATACAGTAGATAAACACAGGATCCACCACTTCACAATAGGTGATGTCACAGCTCACCTCCTCCATCCTGTACCATATGGATCTAGTATACACACCCTCTAATATAACAGTAGATAAAACACAGGATCCACCATTCACAATAGGTGACTCACAGCTCACCTCCTCCTGTACAATGACTGATAACACCTCTATATACAGTAGATCACACAGGATCCACCATTCACAATAGGTGATATCACAGCTCACCTCCTCCTGTACAATGACTGATAACACCTCTATTACAGTAGATAACACAGGATCCACCATTCACAATAGGTGATATCACAGCTCACCTCCTCCTGTTAAATGATGATAACACCTCTATATACATTATACATCTTTCCTACAGTCTTCGTTTTTTCCTAATTAGAAGACAATCCTTCTTGTATCTATTAGATTTAACACAATACCACGTTACTCCGGACCTCCTGTCTTGACTTTTACCCTAGGTTGGCACCTACTTTCTTTGTACAAGGGGCCATACATAAAGATTCAGCTACAAATGCCATTAGAGCTATTAAAAGTTCCTAGTTCATTGAGTCGTCATCTCACCCCATCAGTCCAGATATAATGATCTAGCAATCTGCAGAAGCTCTGTGACTCAGCATCTCCTTATTTAAAGTAACATTTCATAGACTTCTCATCGGAAATCATAGCAGAAGAGATCAGACGATGGTGACGATGAAAGTCCTGGCACCTTCTACATAAAGTCTGTTAATTCCACCATTATTATGTATCTTAGTTTAAGAGAGAATGTTTCTGAAAAGCCTAGAGTGAGTCTTTCAGGCTTAGTAAAGAATTCCCTTCTTCACAGCTTGCATTACTTTTTACACTTACATAAACTATTGAGAATCTAGGCAAACTCTTAAGGTGGGTTTACACGTTGCGATATTGGGCCGATATCGTATCCAACGACGCGGGAGCGCGCTTTTTGAGCGCGCTTTTCCCTGCATCGCATCGCCGGTTTACACAGCACGATATCGGGATACAACGTCCCGACGATGTGTACGCCCCCCAACCCAGGAACGACCATTTAACATGGGAGTGAATGGGTGACGTGGCAGTACACATCGGAGTTGGGCTCCAATCTCCATTCAATATCGGACCATTGGAGAGCACGCTCATTCAATCCCTGATATCGCATTGACATCGTTCCTGCATCGTATTGGACGTTCACACCATACAACGCAGGAACGATATCGGCTCCAACGATCGAACCACGTGACTTTTCATTGAAATTGGACGCCGATATCGCAACGTGTAAACCCACCTTTACCTTGGTGCACGCAAAGATAGTGAATTTGACACAAATTTCTATTAGCGAATACCAGTTCCAAAGGTTGTCACACTCCATATTGGAAAATTAGGCAAGAAAGAAATATATTTGTGGAGTGTTACCCAAGGTGCTTCTTGTACATAAAGTGAAATCTGGAAGGCGCACAAGTGATTAAACTCAAGACCTTGTTTGTATGTCGCCATTGCCCCGCTTACCTTGCTGCAATATAATCAACGCGCACAAAGTGACAACGCGGTTGCAGTAAAACAGTTGTTTTTGGACGTACAGCTTTACTTTTCGTAAAGCAATGTCTGCAATTAAGGCACTAAAAAGAACACTGTATTTTATCAGGCGTGCGGTGTTGGATCATTTTCCGCGGCGATGCAGAGGGAACGCAATCTTGGCCATCTGCTTGTACAATCATGATGAGGCTCTCGAATATGCGAATGTAAGATCTGCTTTTGGAGATGTCATGTATCTTCTTGCAGTTGTTAGCCCGGAGACAACACGCAATACGCTGATTTACCTGTGTAATCCCAGAGTGTCACAGGTGCCAAGACTGGCTGTTAGGATCCGCTTGCTCCCTGTCACAAATGGTTGAAGTGAAACGAAGACAGCATGAGCACTTGGCACAGAAAGCCACAGAGGTCGGGTTCCAAGGACAGTCACTGTGGCAGTGATGGGGCCAGTGACAAGTTGTCAAGCGAGCAAAAATGAAGGAACAAAACAAAATAAAATCACATAAAAACCATTCTGCCATTACCGATTACACAGCCGGAGCAGATCGAGAAGAAAAATAGCAGAGAAGGTTTCAACTTACATCTAGTGAGTTATATTTACTTGTTTTTACATCAAAGTATCAAGGTAACATCAAAGATCAGATTCATTTATTAGAAGAATATATATTATTTTGTATTTCTAAGGTCCACATTTGACCATTGCACATACTAGTGCATCTCAATGAATTAGAATATTATCAAAAAGTTCATTTATTTCAATAATTCAGGACAAAAAGTGAAACACATATATTATATAGAGTCATTACACACAGAGGGATCTATTTCAAGTGTTTATGTCTGTAAATGTTGATGATTATGGCTAATGAAAACCCAAAAGTCATTCTCATTTAGGGGTTAGCACTGCAGCCTTACAGCACTGGGGTCCTGGGTTCAATTCCCACCAAGGACTTTGTATGTTCTCCCCGTGTTTCTGTGGGTTTCCTCAGGGTTCTCCGGTTTCCTTTCACACTTGAAAGACATACTGATAGGATGTTTAGATTGTGAGCCTCAATGGGGACAGTGTTGCAGATATAAGTAAAGCGCTATGGAATTAATAGCGCTATATAAATTAATAAATATTATTATCTCAGAAAATTAAAGTAGGTAGGATGAATGGTTAAAAACTGCGCTGCCGTATTCCACAATACATATAATATTGATGTATTAGTCAATGCATTTCAGGGCCCCCAGAAACACCCTGAAACATGGCAATATCACATTGATTTTTGATCATCTTCTAATTCATTGAGATGTACTAGCATATACGGACAGTATATGGAACTGTAAGTTACAGGAGGATGGGAGACTAGCACAATTATCTGTCTATTTATTTCAGATCTATTTCAGATCTGGATCTCTCGTGTCCATCATATAATATGAGATTAGATATTAAATAGATATGAGATAGACAAATGACAAATCAGTAATAGAATTGAGAGAGTTGGAGATGGGTAGATATGAGGAAATTAAAGAGAAAGATGGATAAAAAATATGATAGATGGATAGATATTGGAAAGAGAGAAGAAGCAGATTGATAGAGATGTAATTAGGAGGGAGAAATAGCGATGGAAAAGAAAGAGATAGAATTGAAAGAAGAAAAAAGCAACACAAGTCCAATATAGTAATTGGGGCAAACCCTCCGGTTGTAGCCCAAACACCTATGCAGTAAATAATCCAAAAGTTGCAGGAAATGCTCCAAACGATTCAGGTATTACAAAGATGTTCTTTGTTGGCCCATGTAAGATGTGACGTTTCAACTCACAAACAGCTGAGTCCTTGTGAAGCCTTGAAAAAGGCTTAGTTGCTTAGCCAAATTATTGCCATGTCTCACATGGGCCACCAAATCACGTCGTTTTGAGTGTTGCCAACAGTTTTTGGATTCCTAGATATATTGATTGATATTATCATTATCTTCCGCCTCGACTAGTACAGCCTCCTACTCTCTAGCCTCCCCTCTAGCACTCAGCACTCTTGCATCCCTCCAATCTATCCTCTGCTGCCCGACTAATCCACCTGTCTCCCCATTATTCCCCAGCCTATCCTCTCTGCCAAGCCCTTCACTGGCTTCCTCTTGCCCAGAGACTCTAGTTCAAATCCCTAAAGATGACATACAAACCATCTACAACCTGTCTCCTCCATATATCTGTGAGATGGTCAACCGATACCTACCTACATGCAACCTGCAATCCTCTCAAGATCGCCTGCTCGATTCCCATTTTATCTCTCCTCCCACAACTGCATACAACATTTCTCCCATGCTTCCCCCATACTCTGGAACTCTCTGCCCTAACACATCAGACTCTCGTCTACTGTAGAAACTTTCTAAAGGAACTTGAAGACTCGCCTTTTCTGACAAGTCTTCTACCTGCAATGAGCCTCAGTCCACTAAACCGCCACACAAACAGCCCTACCATCTCCTACTGTATCCTCACCCATTCCTTGCAGACTTTGAGCCCTCGCGGGCAGGATCCTCTTCCCTCACCCACTGTATCCTCACCAATCCCTTGTAGACTATGAGCCCTCGCGGGCAGGATCCTCTTCCCTCACCCACTGTATCCTCACCCATCCCTTGTAGACTGTGAGTCCTTGTGGGCAGGGTCCTCTCTCCTCACCTACTGTATCCTCACCCATCCCTTGTAGACAGTGAGTCCTCCTGGGCAGGGTCCTCTCTCCTCACCTACTGTATCCACACCCATCCCTTGTAGACTGTGAGCCCTTGTGGGCAGGGTCCTCTCCTCACCTACTGTATCCTCACCCATCCCTTGTAGACTATGAGCCCTCGTGGGCAGGACCCTCTCCCCTCACCTACTGTATCGTCACCCATTCCTTGTAGACTGTGATCTCTCAAGGGCAGGGTTCTCTCCCCTCCTGCACCTGTCTGTGCCTTGTATTCATAAATATTGTACTTGTCTATGTATGCCCCTTTTCACATGTAAAGTGCCATGGAATAAATGGCGCAATATTAAAAATAATAATAATTAGAAAGAATGTAGCAATGTTACTGGTGGCACACCTAATGGACTACCAAACAACTCAAACGTTGTCAGCAAAACAAGGGAAGGCAGAACACCAATCTTTCGGCTCATCAACATGTCTTTTTCTTTTTGCGCATGAAATATCGGAGCACTGCCTTCACTTAATATGCTAGATATTAGATGTATATGAGAGAAAGGTCAAAACAATAGATTTTCAATCAATAACATTAAAAACTGAAAACTAAAAAAAAAATTGTTTGGAAGGCAAAGTCACCTGTGCGTCAGGAGCAAGAATTTTAGAATTTTATCCCGTATTGTCTGAAAATTCAGTTTTTCTCAAATAACACTATAGTCACCTGTAATATAAACTCACCTTATACATTCATTTTTAATCACTCCCGATTCTTGATACTTTTTTCTATGTAGTAGTATGAAGGCTCAGTATTATACGTATAGTGGGTAAGGAAAGTATTCAGACCTCTTTACATTTTTCACTCCTTGTTTCATTGCAGTCATTTGGTAAATTCGAAAATGTTTATTTTTTTTCTCATTAATGTACATTTTGCACCCTATCTTGACTGAAAAAAAACAGAAATGTAGATATTTGTGCAAATTTATTAAAAAAGAATAACTGAAAACTCACATGGTCATAATTATTCAGACCCTTTGCTCAGACACTCATATTTAAGTCACATGCTATCCATTTCTTACTGGTCCTCCTTAATTAAACCAATAGGACTTGATTTGGAAAGGCACACGCTTGGCTATATAAGACCTCACAGCTCATAGTGCATGTCAGACTAAATGCGAATCATGAGGTCAAAGGAACTGCCCAAGGAGCTAAAACACAGAATTGTGGCAAGGGACACATCTGGCCAAGGTTACAAAAGATTTTTTGCAGCAGTCAAGGTTCCAAAGAGCACAGTGGCCTCCATAAATCCTTAAATGGCAGAAGTTTGGGACCACTAGAAGTCTTCCTAGACCTGGCCGTCCAGCCAAAGAGCAATCATAGGAGAAGAGCCTAAAGAGAGAGGTAAAGAAGAACCCCAAGATCACTGTGGCTGAGCTCCGAAGATGAAGTAGGGAGATGTGAGAAAGTTCCATAAAGTCAACTATCAATGGAGCCTTCCACCAGTCAGGCCTTTATGGCAGAGTGGCCCGACGGAAGCCTCTCCTCAGTGCAAGACATATGAAAGCTGCATAGAGTTTGCAAAAAAACACATGAAGGACTCCCAGATTATGAGAAATAAGATTCTCTGGTCTGATGAGCTGAAGATTGACTTTCCGGTGATAATTCTAAGTGGTGGAGAAAACCAGGCCCTGCTCATCACCTGCCCAATACAATCCCAACAGTGACACATGGTGGGTGGAGGCAGCATCCTGCTATGGGGGTGTTTGTCAGCTGCAGAGACAGGACAACAGGTTACAATTGAAGGAAACATGAATGCGGCCAAGTACAGAGATATCCTAGATGAAAACCTCTTCCAGAGCTCTGAACCTTAGACTTGGCCGATGGTTCATCTTCCAACAAGACAATGACCCTAAGCACACAGCTAAAATAACAAATGAGCGGCTTCACAATAACTCTGTGACCATTCCTGACTGGCCCAGACAGAGCCCGGACCTAAACCCAATGGAGCATCTCTGGAGAGACCTGAAAATGGCTCCACCAACGTTCACCATCCAACCTGACGGAACTGGAGAGGATCTGCAAGGAAGAATGGCCGAGGATCCCCAAATCCAGGGGTGAAAAACTGCATCACTCCCAAGAAGACTCATGGCTATACTAGCTGAAAAGGTGCAAATACTCAATACTGAGCAAAGGGTCTGAATACTTATCATCAACACTGAGCAAAGGGGCTGAATACTTATGACCATGTGATATTTCAGTTTTTCTTTTTTAATAAATTTGTACATATTGCTGCATTTCTGGTTTTTTTTTCAGTGGTGATGGGGTGCAGAGTGACATTAATGAGAAAAAAATTTACTTTTTTTAATTTACCAAATGGCTGCAATGAAACAGAGTGAAAAATTTAAAGGGGTCTGAATACTTTCTGTACCCACTGTATTATTGTTTTTTCTGTGCAACGAAAAAAAAGTGTAACGACTACTGACTACCGTAACAATAAGCATCCTAGAGTTTTTGCCGATTTTTTACCATCTACCTTTCTTTATTCAATGTATGCATTTACACATATATCGTAGAGCTCGCATTGCAGTTCTTTTTCTTTATCCAAATTAACCTCACTTTGTTCCTTTTCAGTAGTAAAACAAGCTAAGGTTTTTTTTTTCAATAAGTAAATATATAATCATGAGAAGTACATACATTAAACGTATATATGATTACTCCCCAGCTGTTCAGCTACTAAAAGCGAGAGTGGGATGTGGAGAAGGAACTGGTGCGAGGCTGCAACATAATTATACAGTAAAATAAACTCTCAGGGTAGAAAATAGAATAGTTCATCCCCTCATGTTCAATAAACAGCCCACACTCTCTGTGACAACCTACAGTCTTCCATCTGTACTGACCTCATGGGTTCCTGCGTCAAACTTTACATTTTTTACGAAAATATTGTGATTTTGAGTGAAAAAATAGAACATTTATTATGCTATTATACTTTAATATCAGAAGATGGTATTATACAGCGATCAGAGAACATACACAAAGCAATTTGCTAGAAAGATAAAATGGGAAAAGCATAAGAAGTTAACCCCTTTACGACCTTTGTACATAAACGTCTTAGATCAGAGGTACTTACCGACCTTGGATGTATAGGTACATCATGGTGATCGCCTCCAGGGACTCTACTTTCCCGACAGCCGAGCCCTGGCTCTCACTGCCAGGGACGATCCTTACCTAGTCCCTACTGCCAGGGACGATCCTTACCTAGTCCCTACTGCCAGGGACGATCCTTACCTAGTCCCTACTGCCAGGGACGATCCTTACCTAGTCGCTAGCTGTTCAACCTCCTAATTTTTGCGATCAATATCGATTGCGGCACTTAGGGGATTGGTAGAGGGATCAAACTCCCTCTTCCCTCCAATCAGTGCCCCCCGCAATATAATCGCAAGGACCTGATCGTCATCATGGTGACCCGAGGTCATCACGTTGATTTTCGGGTCACCAGACTATGGCAAACCTCAGGGATCATGCCTGAAGTATGATTCCTGAGGCTTGTGATAGTGCAGCTGTAAATGAGCATTGCAATACAGTGAAGCTGCAATCAGAGCAGCAAAAGGTAATATTCCACATAGTGACTAAGTAAAAAAGTGTAAAAATAAAAATATATATGTAAAAACATTTAAAAAAATGAAAATAAAGAACAAAAAAATAAAAAAATACAGATATTTGTTATTGTCATGTCCGTAATAAACCGCTTTATAAAAGTGTCACACTAGTTAACCTCTTCAGCGAGCACACAAATAAAAAATGTTGCAAAAATGATGTATTTTTATCATACAGCTGACAAAAAAAGTGGAACAAAATGTGATCAAAAAGTCATAAAAATAAAAATGGTACCGCTTAAAACATCATCTTGTCCTGCAAAAAATAAGGCTCCATACAGCTCCATTAACAAATATATAAACAGCTATCATCTCAGAATACAGCAATGCAAAAACTTTTTTCTCTAAAGTAGTTTTTATGTTGTAAAAGCAGCAAAACATAAAAAAAATGTAATTGTGATATCACTGTAATCATACTTACACCAAGAATAAAGCTTGGTTATCATGTTTACAACATGGTGAGCGGTGCGAAGAAAAAAGACAGAAAAACAATTCCTGAATTGCAGTTATTTCTTGGTTCTGCCTTACAAAATGTGGAATAGAAAGTGATAAAAAAATGGTGTGGCTCAAAATAGTACAAATAAGCCTTCTTTGGTTGGAAGTTCAGGGACGATACTCGTATCAGACACATCCTACAAGGGGAGCTTCCCACATTTAATGTATTTCAAAATAATTCCATTGGTACAAAACTTAACTGGTGGGAATACTTACAAATATGATCTTTCCAGCAATCCGTGAAGGTGTCAGGAGGTCCTGATCTTCAATTGTCACCCTTGGAAACAATTTTTTCATGTGAGGCTCCGCCATCCCGAGGGATATCAGCCATCTATCAAATTTTATCAGCGATAGAGAACACAGATAAGCATAAATATCAGATCAATTGGGAGAAGGAACTAGGGAAGCCCATGTCCAGTGAAGAATGGAAGAGATGTTTCCTATTGGCTCATAAGAGGCTTGGCTCATGCGATGCACAGGAGAAGTGCTATAAACTGCAATGTAGATGGTATCGTACCCCAGACAGGCTGCATAGGTTCTCTCCAACAACTTCCAATTATTGCTGGAGGTGTGGGTCCAAAGAGGGTGCGATTCTGCATATCTGGTGGGACTGCTCCCTGATTAGAGAAGTTTTGGAGAAAGTTTTCCAAAACTACAGGTTGGTTACTGGTGAACATGTAGTTGGAAATCCTGAGATGGCCTTGCTCTCTATGATGCCTGGTTCCGTGAGGGCCCAAAAGAGAAACATTCTACGATTCTGCCTTTCTGCGGCTAGAGCGGTGATTCCTCGTCACTGGAAGGAACAACTATATTGGAATGGTTCTCAGAGATGGAGTCCATTTATAGAATGGAAGAGATTTCAGCTGGGCTGTCACTGACACTAAATGACTTGGCCTGAGTGGATTATATTTAAAGACGCCACTCTACTAAAGACGTGTAGTAGAGGGGCTACAAGGACACTAAACTTCAGGAAGGCAAATTTCCAACGGTTGAGAGATGATCTTAGTGCAATAAATTGGGACGATGTCCCGAGACATAAAAGTACACAACACAAATGGGAGATGTTTATTAGCATCCTGAATAGGACCTGTGCACAATATATACCCTATGGGAATAAGCATGCTAGAAATAGGAGGAAACCACTATGGCTAAATAAAGCGGTAAGAAGTGCAATATGTGACAAAAAGAAAGCATTTAGGGAATTAAAGCAAGTAGGTAGTGATGAAGCATTAAATAAATACAGAAAATTAAATAACATTTGTAAAAAGCAAATCAAGGCAGCAAAGATTGAGACAGAGAGACTCATTGCCAGAGAAAGTAAAAAGAATCCAAAAATATTTTTTAACTACATAAATAGTAAGAAACTAAAAAATGATGGTGTTGGCCCCTTTAAAAATAGTCTGGGTGAAATGGTGGATGAGGATGAGGAAAAAGCCAATATGCTAAATGACTTTTTTTCAACAGTATTTACACAAGAAAATCCCATGACAGACAATATGATCAGTGATAACAAAAAGTCTCAATTAAATGTCACCTGCTTAACCCAAGAGGAAGTACGGCATCGTCTAAAAATCACTAAAATTGACAAATCCCGGGCCCGGATGGGATACACCCCAGAGTGCTGCAGGAATTAAGTACTGTCATAGATAGACCATTATTTTTAATATTTAAAGATTCCATAATAACAGGGTCTGTACCACAGGACTGGCGTATAGCAAATGTGGTGCCAATATTCAAAAAGGGGACAAAAACTGAACTTGGAAATTATAGGCCAGTAAGCTTAACCTCTACTGTGGGTAAAATCCTAGAGGGTTTTCTAAGAGATGCTATACTGGAGTATCTGAAGAAAAATAACCTCATGACCCATTATCAACATGGTTTTACGAGGGACCGTTCCTGTCAAACTAATCTGATAAGCTTCTATGAAGAAGTAAGTTCTGGACTGGACCAAGGAAATGCAGTGGATGTGGTGTATATGGACTTTTCAAAAGCTTTTGATACGCTGCCACACAAAAGGTTGATACATAAAATGAGGGCAATGGGGATAGGCGAAAATATGTGTAAGTGGGTTAAGAACTGGCTTAGTGATAGGAAACAAAGGGTGGTTATTAATGGAACACACTCAGAATGGGTCACAGTTAACAGTGGGGTACCAAGGGGGTCAGTGTTGGGCCCGCTTCTATTTAATATATTTATTAATGACCTTGTAGGGGGCATACAGAGTAGAATCTCAATATTTGCAGATGACACTAAACTCTGCAGGGTAATCAATACAGAGGAGGACAATTTTATATTACAGGAGGATTTATGTAAACTAGAAGCTTGGGCTGCTAAATGGCAAATGCGCTTTAATGGGGATAAATGTAAAGTCATGCACTTGGGCAGAGGAAACAAAAGGTATAATTATGTGCTTAATTGTAAAACACTGGGCAAAACTGTCACTGAAAAAGACCTGGGTGTATGGGTAGATGACAAACTCACATTTAGTGGCCAGTGTCAGGCAGCTGCTGCAAAGGCAAATAAAATAATGGGATGCATTAAAAGAGGCATAGATGCTCATGAGGAGAACATCATTTTACCTCTATACAAGTCACTAGTGCGACCACACTTAGAATACTGTGTACAATTCTGGTCTCCGGTGTATAAGAAAGACATAGCTGAACTAGAGCGGGTCCAGAGAAGAGCGACAAAAGTTATTAGAGGACTGAGGGGTCTGCAATACCAAGACAGGTTATTAAACTTGGGGTTATTTAGCTTGGAAAAACGAAGGCTTAGGGGTGATCTTATAATAATGTATAAATATATGAGGGGACAGTACAGAGACCTTTCTAATGATCTCTTTACTCTTAGGCCTGAGACTGGGACAAGGGGGCATCCTCTACGTCTGGAGGAAAAAAGGTTTAATCATAATCACAGACGCGGATTCTTTACTGTAAGAGCAGTGAGACTATGGAACTCTCTGCCACATGATGTTGTAATGAGTGACTCACTACTAACATTTAAGAAGGGCCTGGATGCCTTTCTTGAAAACTATAATATTACCAGTTATATATACTAGATTCTTTGATAGGGCGTTGATCCAGGGAACTAGTCTGATTACCGTATCTGGAGTCAGGAAGGAATTTTTTCCCCCAATGTGGAGCTTAGTGTTGCCACATGGTTTTTTTTTGCCTTCCTCTGGATCAACATGTTAGGCTATGGGTTGAACTAGATGGACTTAAAGTCTTCCTTCAACCTTAAAAACTATGTTATGTTACTATGTATGTTACTATGTTCTCCTAATTTGAGCTAGGTGCTGCCCCCATAATTGATCGTGTCAGTCCCTATAAACCCCACCTCTGAGATTTATTAGCCGTGTAATTGAGTCATAGTTTTCGTATTCTTCTTTCTTCTTCTTCTTTCCCACTACCCTCTTTTCCCACCCCCCTGGCCGACTATGAGCTAAAGGTATAAATTAAGGTCAGGAAAGACCTTCTGACAATACACTGTGTCAACAACAGTTAAAATTTGATTGTATGTTGGGTTCCTCAAGTTTAAGAGGATATATGTAAATAATTATAAAATACGTAAATAAGATGGTGAAAACCGGGGCACAGGCTCTGACTAGGCAAATCAGCTCCTCTGTGAGGACTACAGCAGGTACACACTGGTGTTGCTCAGCCTAAGTATAAGACTTTGAAACGTGCCTAAAAGAATACAGGCGGCACTCACCGGTTTCTTTGAAGTGTTGTTTTAAACCTTTACGGGGTTACATGTGCAGGGAGGGAAGGGAAGTGCAGAGTCGGATGACAGTTGGCTGTTTCTTGCTAGTTGCGCTTCAACAGGTCCTGTTGCTGTGATCGTACTGACCTGATGAATAAAGCGCCTAATTACTTACACTGTAAGGTGTACACCATAAAAAAATAAATAAAATCAATTCTTCCACTGTTGATTTGTTCATTCTGCCTTTCAAAGATCGCAGTAAGGCGTGACTTATATTTATCCTACCCTCTGCACTGAGCTCTTATACTGGAGATTACATGTAAATCTCTGAAAAACATGATTCCGACAAAATTCACAATGGAAAATTTACTGTAATGAGACAGAGGGAGTCACTTTGAACTCTCATCTCACCTGTTATCTGACAGCGTCCATCTTTTTGTGCATCTTGTTAGGCATGCACAAAGGGCGGTTATGAGCAATTTTGTTCACATTTGAAAAGACACACACCACTGAAGAGAGGGCAATCAGAGTTCGGAGTAACTCTGCTGCGTCATTAGTGAATGGATCCATCTGGGGATTCACCTGAATCATGTATTTCGCAGTTGTATATGGAAATCCTGATGTAAGTGCTCAGCATAGAGAACAGGATAAATGTGGACTGATCCAAAATGTTCTGTACCCAAATCGCCTCCAAATAGCATTCGGCTCAACCCACAAAAACACAAGTCCCCACTTAGGCCTGTCATTTGTTAAAAGAAATATAGGGGGCTTCTGCATTACTGATAGCATGAAGGCTTTGGAAAAATGCTATGGCTACCCCCCTCTGAAAAGAAATTAAGTGAAAACAGTGCTGAAAAATCCAAATACCACTGCCCTTATGAGTCTCACAATGTGCTTAAAGCACAGTTAATGTTCATACTTTTGGCATTTCTGTAGTGAGGAAGCCCACTTAATTTGCAGGTTTACACAAGCACGGGCTGGGAGCATTGTACAGGCACTACAACGTACTTGGCAAGACAATTATTTATTTGCAATTTTTAATTCTGCAGCTTTCACTTCATTTGACACCATGGGTGTTTTCCGGAGACTAAATCGTCACTAAACCCAGAGATGAATTCCAAGAGGGGTGTAATTTACAAAATTTGGTCACTTTAGCGTATTTCTTTTGTTTTGCCACTTAGGGGCTCTGCAATTGGAGTCCACAAACTATTGTAGGAAACTATATGCTCCAAAAATCAAATGGTGCGCCTTCCCTCCTGAGCCCTGTGGTATGGTCAAAAAGTGCTGTACAGTGACATGTGCGGTATTTCCATGTTCAGGAAAAATTGTGCAACATATTATGGAGGGGGGTAAGGAACTCCAGGCCTCAAGAGCCACACACAGTGCAGGATTTCAGGATTTCCATAGCATTGCACAGGTGATTATTATTTATTTATATAGCGCCATTAAATTCTATGGCGCTTTACATGCTAAAAGGGCAGACAAGGACAAGTACAATAAATGTGGACAATTTGGTCGTACAGATACAAGAGGGGAGAAGATCCTGTCCGCGAGGGCTCACAATCTACGAGGGGCAGGTGGGGATACAGTAGGATGGGGAGGTGCCGGTCGTGAGGCAGTACGGTGCACCGGGTCTCAGGAGGTTGTAAGCTTGGTGGAAGAGGTGGGTCTTTAGGCTTCTTTTGAAA
Source organism: Allobates femoralis (assembly GCA_033576535.1). Taxonomy (NCBI): domain Eukaryota; kingdom Metazoa; phylum Chordata; class Amphibia; order Anura; family Aromobatidae; genus Allobates; species Allobates femoralis. Next base: position 122,368,795 of record JARQOC010000010.1, on the reverse strand, counting down.
GTTCCCAGGGTAAGAGAATGTCTGAGGTGTTGGGGCAGAGAGTTCCAGAGTATGGGGGATGCCTGGGAGAAATCCTGAATGCGGTTTTGTGAAGAGGAGATGAGGGGTCATGTCATGGTTAATGTTTTAAACCGGGATCTCTGGGAAGCAGGGAGCCAATGAAGGGCTTGGCAGAGGGGGGAGACAGGGGAGTAGCGGGAGGACAGATAGATTAGATGGGCAGCGGTAGTTAGGATAGATTGGAAAGGTGCAAAGGAGGTAGCAGGGAGGCCGGAGAGCAGGAGGTTGCAATAGTCGAGGTGAGAGATGATGAGAGCGTGTGAATAAGGGTTTTGGCAGTGTTGTGGTCAAGAACAATGCGGACCCGGGAGATGTTTTTGAGCTGGAGACGGTAGGAGGTGGCGAGAGCCTGGATGTGGGGCTTGAAGGAGAGGGAAGAGTCGAGGATACCCCCGAGGTACTTGGCATGGGTGACTGATAATATAATCACCTGCACTAGTGATAATTCCAATCCCTGTGCAATACTAAGGAAATCCTGAAAACCTGCACTGTGTGCAGCTCTTGAGGCTTGGAATTCATTACCCCTGTTATGGAGCCTTTTTAGCAATTCCCTTTGAAAATTGGAAATATGGGGTAACATTTTAGTGGTAAAAAATGTAATTTTTTTGTTCCCCGCCCATTTTGTGACACAACCCTTAGTGTCCATATGCTCACTGCACCCCTGGATGAATTAATTGAAGGGTGCAGTTTGTAAAATGGGGTCACTTGTGGGTTTTTTCTATGTTCTGGCACCTCAGAGACTCTGCAAATGTCACATTGTACCTGCAAACCATTTCAACTAAATCTCATTTCAAATGTGGAGCTCCTTCCCTTATTCACTCTATGCTGTGTCTCAAAAGCAGGGGCGTAACAATCACGGTTGCAGGGGTTGCGGCTGTGATGGGGCCCAAGCCTATAAGGGGCCCCCGCTGCCAGCTTCCCCCTGTGCCCCCCCTATCCCACTGCGCGCTTCACTATGGATGTGCATCTCCGGGAATGCACAACCATGTGACCGCGCAGCGGAACACACCGCTTTGGGGCCCCTCATGTCAGGGAGAGGAGGGGAGGGGGAAGCCTCCTGCTTCAAACTTCTGCCGGCCCCGCCCCTCCCCTCACTTCCTCATACCAGCCAGGTTTCCTTGTGAGTTCCACTGTGGAATTCATACATCAAGCCGCGGCTGGCGGCAACCAATGAGCGCTGGTGCGCAATTTTCTGGACAGACAGACATGATTAGGCAATTATATAACAGATACCTACAGCAGTGTCAGTGTACAGCAGTGTCTGTATGCAGCAGTGTCAGTGTGCAGCAGTGTCAGTGTGCAGCAGTGTCGCTGTGCAGCAATGTCGGTGTGCAGCAGTATCAGTGTTGTGCGGCAGTGTCGGTGTGCCGCGGTGTCGGTGTGTGGCGGCGGGGGATCGCTGTGCTGCGTTCTCGGAGCGGGGAGCGTACTGGGAGGGCGAGCTGTCTGTTAGGTTAGGCCAGTCACCTATGCATTTTGGAGGTACATGGCCTCCTTCCTCACCCTGAGAAATGCTACGCAAGATAACCACAATTGCCATATTGTTTTCAAGTTTAATATAATTGAGCCCCTAGTTCACTTTTTATCGGCAAAAGAAAAAGAAAAAAAAACCTCTTTTATTAGTGTGGCTCCCTGTGCCAGGTAGCCACAGGACCAACTAGTACATTAAGGAATTTCCACATCTAGTACCCACATACACACAACATCTTCCACTCCTGGCCTGTAGGGGGAGCTCCACTGGTTGCTGTTAAGCCAGATCCCCTATAAATACAGGTGCAAACCACCATTAAAGGTACAGAAAAGACTTTCTTGTGTGTGTGTCCATCCTTCCGGCCTGTCCCACACAGCAAAGACTGCGCTACCCTATTTGTCCATTCTACCCTTACAGCCCTGGGGATCCCGCTCCACCTGTATGGAGCCATAACACCTTGCTGCTGCCCATCACCCCGGAGGCCCCAGCAGCACCGGTGCCATCACCGGATCTACAGGTGGCGTCACGACAAACATTAATCTTATTCCCCATCAAAACTCCCCTTTTTATTGTCACCCCAAGGCCACAGGCTCGGGCACCGACCACCCGTGACAGCATTGTACTCAAACGCCCGAGATCTGAGTCCCTAGACCCTTGTGGGCCCGACAGCTTTGGAGTCACAAACAAGATCCCATGCCTGGTATAACCGGGTACTGTGTGCCATGCATAGACTGTTTTGTGAACTGTTAATCTGGGCCGCCATCGCTGCTCCACAGAGCGGGAAGGAAAGGGGCGTTACGGCTGCAAGGGCGCGAAGATAGGCCCTGTCCCACTCTCTGCCAAGAACCACCGAGTGCAACAGCCTGATCCGGAAATACCGGTGTTCCACTCCCCACCTGCAGAGCCGACTATTTAATTTCACTTTTCAGAGACTGGCAACGATTCACTAGGGGGGAGCAAGAATCAGTTCCCCAGACGCAAACAATGCAGCAGTCCCTAATGTAAACCAGGCTGCTGATGCAAGCGGAGCCCAAAATGGACAATCTGCATAGGGCCCAGATTCGCCAATCCACCCAGCGGCGCAATACCAGCACCTGCACCAGTAGCCAGATAATGCCGATCTCACTGCCATATGTCCCTAACGCAGCCTAGTTGCCTAAGTATGATGGCCAGCCAGGCACCTTGGCCTTATTCAGGAGAAAGATCTGTAATGTGTTGGACGTGTATGCGATGACTGGTAGACAGAGGGCATCTGTAGTGATGGGACAGTTAACAGGTGCAGCGGAGCTGGAAACTCGAAATTGGTCAGAAGAAGATCAGGAGTCTATTGTTAAAATATATGACAAACTAGAAAAGGTCTTTGAACATCACACTGAGACTGAACTTAGGCTGCTGTGTTCCTGGATCTCCTCATACCTAGCGGACCGGACCTTCAGCGTCTCCCACTCCCACACCTCCTCCTCACCCTACCCCCTTTCTGTTGGAGTCCCCCAAGGTTCGGTCCTGGGACCCCTACTTTTCTCCATTTACACTCTCGGCCTAGGGCAATTCATCGAGTCCCATGGCCTCCAGTACCACCTCTACGCCGACGACACCCAAATCTACCTGTCCGGCCCTGACATCACCTCCCTACTCTCGAAAATCCCTCAATGCCTTTCCGCCATCTCATCCTTCTTCTCTGCTCGCTTCCTTAAACTCAACATGGACAAAACTGAATTCATAGTCTTCCCCCCAAGAAATTCCACCCCACCTCCCAACCTATCCATCTGCGTTAACGAATGCGCCCTCTCCCCAGTCCCCCAAGCCAAGTGCCTTGGGGTAATCCTTGACTCATCCCTATCCTTCAAACCCCACATCGAGGCCCTCACCACATCCCTCCGGCTCCAGCTCAAGAACATCTCACGGATCCGCTCCTTCCTCACCCACGACACCGCTAAAACACTCATCCATGCTCTTATCATCTCCCGCCTTGACTACTGCAACCTCCTTCTCAATGGCCTCCCGGCTAACTCCCTCACACCTCTCCAGTCTATCCTCAACTCCGCTGCCCGACTCATCTATATGTCCTCCCTCTACTCCCCTGTCTCCCCCCTCTGCCAAGCCCTTCACTGGCTCCCCGTCTCCAAGAGATCCCAATTCAAAACACTAACCATGGCGTACAAAGCCATACACAACCTGGCCCCACCATACATCTCCGACCTGGTCTCCCGATACCTATCCTCACGCAACCTCCGCTCCTCCCAAGAACTCCTCCTCTGCTCCCCCCTCATCACCTCTTCGCACAACCGAGTCCAGGACTTCTCCCGGGCATCCACCTTACTCTGGAACTCCCTACCCGAACACGTCAGACACTCTCCTACCCTGAGTAGCTTCAAATGTCACCTGAAGACTCACTTGTTCCGTCAAGCCTACAACCTGCCATGAGACCCAGGCGAACGCCCCATACCTGACATTCCCCATCCTACTGTATCCTAACCCCCCTCTCATAGACTGTGAGCCCTCGTGGACAGGGTCCCTGCCCCTCCTGTACCTGTACGTCCTGATCGCCTAGATTTAGTGTACTTGTTCTTGTCTCCCTCATCCTCATGTAAAGCCATGGAACCTAATGGCGCTATATAAATAAATAATAATAATAATAACACCACTGCAAACAGGGGGCACAGGAAAGTGTCCTACACTACGCCTTGCGCCTGCAGGAGGTGCTGAGAAACCTCAAGCAAGTAGACCCAATCAGTATCCGTGATGAAAACAGAATGCTAACTGAGCAGTTCATCAGGGGGCTCAGGTCACCAGATGACAGCAGGCAAGCACACTGGTGGGTTCTCCAATACCCTGATGCAGAGTTTGGCACCCTCAAAGAACCGGCCATTAAGGGACAGCAACTCCCAGCAATACCAGACTTAGCCCTGCAGCGGCGACGGGTTAATACCCCTTCCTCACAAGAGGCACCTTCCTTTTCACCTGTTGCAGAGGCCAACATGCAGACTGTAACCCCTGACCGGTTTGACAGCCTGTGCTCGGAGGTGCGCCAGCTAAGCAAAGATGTGGCAAAGCTCCTGGGTGCCAGGCATCCCAAGACAGAGACACAGCCTCAAGGAAAGATACAGCTCGCTGACAGCCCGGAGGACGTCCAGTGGAAGAGGACACCAACGCTTCAAGGGAAACCCACAGACCGCTACAGTTCCAATGGGCAGCCCATCTGTCGCAAGTGCAACAAGAAGGGACACATCTACCAGTTCTGCCCGTTAAACGAGCAACCCCTGGGACCGGGGGCCAAACCCCAGGAGTAAACTGTCCGGGCCCATCCAACTGGCTGTATAGGTATGTGGGAGAGCGTCCATACCTGTCCATCACCCTAGACAGTATCCCTATACATGCCTTGCTAGACACTGGATCCCAGGTGACCACCATCCCGAGTATCCTTTATAAACGGTTCTGGTCTGAAATTGAACTTGACCCTCCAGACCCTAACCTGTCTATTATTGCTAGCAATGGGTTACCTGTCAACATAGTGGGGTGTCGGGAGGTAACAATAAAGGTGGGAAGGGTGGAATTAAAGAACCAAGGACTTATTGTGGTTGAGACTAATCCTAATGAGAGGAACCCACATATTATACTTGGTACAAATGTCATTGGTAATTGTTTAGGAGAAATGCTGTTCTTACTCCAACAGAGTGCAGACACTGCTCACCCCGGGCAGAGGAGGGCTCTTCAGAAGGAAATCAGAACCCTCATGTACCAGCAACAGGTAAACCTAACAAGTGGTGAAATTGGTAGTGTACGGGTAACAGATCCAATTCCTATTGTGGTACCACCAAGAAGTGAAATGATGATATGGTGTCGGGCAGCAATAGTCCTCAGAGGGCAGGACTATCAGGCGGTAGTGGAGCCAGTGATGTCTGAAAGTAGTCCTACACTCCTGACAGCCAGGGGCGTGGTTGATGTACACAAAGGAAGAGTACCCGTACGCATACTGAACTATTGTGATGATGAAGTTAAGTTACCAAGGTATACAACTGTTGCTAAATTGTACCATGTAGACAACAACTCAATAAATGCAATAGAACCACTGACTCAACCAGGTTCAGATGAAGGATCACAACTCCAAAAAGCAGTTAGAATATTGGTGTCAGGAACTCCATGTAGGAACTGATCACATACCTTCTCACCACAAACACAGAGTTTATTGGGTAGTTCAAGAGTATGAACAGGTGTTTAGCAAGCATCCACTTGATTTTGGGAGGATAAAAGTGGTACACCACCACATACCCACAGGAAAACATCCACCCATTAAAGAGCGGTACCGGCCTATACCACCAGCACACTACCACCGAGCTAAAGAGATGTAGCAGGACATGAAGGACGCAGGGGTCATCAGAGGTAGTTGTAGTCCCTGGCCAGCTCCACTGGTCCCGGTTAAAAAGAAAGACGGTAGTATGAGAATGTATGTAGACTATAGGCAAATTAATTGCGTAACACACAAAGATGCTTACCCGTTACCCCATATAGAAGAATCACTTGCTGCATTGAAATCTGCAAATTACTTTTCAACCCTAGATCTTACTAGTGGGTACTGGCAGGTCTCCGTTGCAGAAGAGGACAGTGAGAAGACAGCCTTAACGACACCGATGGGACTATGTGAGTTCAACAGCATGCCATTCAGGCTGTGTAATGCGCCTGGAACGTTCCAGAGACTGATGGAGTGTTGCCTAGGCCACAGAAACTTTGAAACCTTGCTTCTCTACCTGGACGATGTCATAGTGTATTCTAAGACCTATGAAGACCATCTGTAGCATTTAAGTGAAGTGTTTGAACCATTGTCTAAGTACGGGATGAAGCTAAAGCTGTCAAAATTCCACTTGCTGAAACCAAAAGTTCAATACCTTGGGCATGTGGTAAGTGCAGAAAGAGTAGCACCAGACCCTGACAAGGTCACCATCATCAAGGACTGGCCAGAACCAACTACCTTTAAAGAGGTACGCCAATTCTAAGGACTGGTCAGGTACTACAGGAGGTTCATCAAGGGCTACTCGAAGATAGCAGCGCCCATACAAGATCTCCTGATAGGACAGTCTAAGAAGGGCAAGATCAGAGGTCCTCCATTCCGGTGGGGACAGGAACAAGAATAGTCTTTTAAGCGGCTGAAAGAGGCCCTGACTGGAGAAGAGATCCTGACCTAGTGGACATATACAACCACATACCTGTAATTTCCACCAACTACACACTAGCATACCAGATGCGAGCAAGACCTGGAATACTCCCAGTTGACCTAGAGATGGGAATTGTAGTACCAAACACAGATGCTTTTGATGAAAATTGGGACTCTACCTGTCAGCAGCAATACAAGAAGGTTGAAGAATGTGTAGAAAAGAACTTAGAACACATCAGAGACAAACAGGAAAGAGACTACAACAAACATGCGCCAGATGAACCCTTGATACCTGGTGAAATGGTTCTAAAAAGAAAAATAAGAACTCATAAACTAGATGACCAGTGGGAATCTGAACCCTACATTGTCCTTCAATCTAACTTTGACAACAGCAAAACTTGCATAATTAGCCGTGATGAAGGAAGAACAACCTTGACAGTTTCAAGAGACCACCTCAAGAAATGTCCAGAACAGCTGAAACCGCAAGAAGAAGATTCCTACTCAACTCCAGTTGAAGAAAACAGAGAAAGAGTAATCCACACTGTATTAGGAGACTTCCCAGAAGATTGACCTCAAAGTGATGGAGCCATCATAGTACCAGTACTCTCCTTTTACCAACCAGTTGAAGAACAAGTTCCAACTCCAGAAGAATCAAGAAGAGGAGACGAACCCTTTCAAGTACAAGATGTACAGCCTGTTGTATCGGAACCAGAGATTCCTACAATCGGTGAACCTGCCAGTCCTACAGTGAGACTAAGGCCTCGCAGACAACTACTCGCTTTACCACCTCACAGAGAATTGTGTACTCCACATGAGACACCTATTCCACGTAGGTCATGTCGCAGTACCCAAGGCCAGGCCCCATCCAGGTACGGAGAATGGGTAAATAATGACTTATGTATAAAGATGTGAATAGTAGTGTATAGAAGGGTGGAGGAACTGGGCACAACCCCATGCACATTAAGTTAGGAACAGAAAGTACCTGGGGTGGAGCGAAGGTAAGACATGGACTCCTAAGCAGAGACAACAATAGGGAAATTGTGTGTAAAGTTTGTTAACCCGTTAAATGTTTCAAGCCTTTACCCTTTTTCCCTGGATTCCCCTGTCTATCCATGGACCACAACCACAGGACTGGTGGTGGCAAAACTATTCTTTCTTTTCTTTTACAGCCTGCTGCGAATGGACTAGTGCCGTAAGGACTGCTTTTTCCTATTTTCATCAGTTTTTTCAGTGTTTTTTGTACATTTTTCAATTTTGAGACTCTGTAATAATACCTGTTATTGTTATTGTTATTGTTACTGTTATGATGTTACAAAAATCTTAACTCAGTCCGGGAGCACTGAAGGTAACTAGGGGGGAATGTGGCACCCTGTGCCAGGTAGCCATGGACCAACTAGTACACCAAGGGATTTCCACATCTGGTACCCACATACACACATCTTCCACTCCAGGCCTGTAGGGGGAGCACCATTGGTTGCTGTTAAACCAGATCCTCTATAAATACAGGTGCTGGGGGCGATGTTGGCCAAAGTGTGCACTCGCTAGGAAAACTGTGAAGATCAGCTCAAAGCCTATTGAACAAAACTAGTTACTGGAGCCGTGCTAGGCCCGAAACCAGTGCACCACCAGAGCCAGTGTGAGGGTCCAAAGAGTGAGGACCGAAGGCAGAAGGGAGGAACAGTGGGGGCAGAGGAGCCATATTGGCTCACCCCAAGAGAAGACTGGACACTGAAGTCCGAGTCTGCAAGGGAGAGATTAGCCCAGTAGAGAATCCCAGTACACTGCAGAGGCTTAGCTTCCTTGACACCCGTAGTACTCCCCATTTGAGAGCCAGGAGCCGCAGAAGAGGTAGCAGTAGCCAAGTGAGATCCCTCAGTGCAGCAACACGGGTGTGAGAGAGACAAGAGAGGTCAGGCCTGGTTCCACACACGCCAGACTTCAGGACAAGGAAGCAGCCCACTCAGTGTGAAAATCCCGGAGTGCATCCTTCAACCCTGGAAGTGTACCTGCAAACCACCACTAAAGGTACAGAAAAGACTTTCTTGTGTATGTGTCCATCCTTCCAGCCTGTCCCACACAGCAAAGACTGCGCTACACTATTCCTCCATTCTAACCTTACAGCCCCGGGGACCCGGCTCCACCTGTAGGGAGTAGTGATGGGCGAGTCCTAAGTTACTCGAAATCGCTTGACTATAGCGGATACCAGCCCCCAGCTGCTTAGCTGTACCTGGCTAGACATAGGAATTGCGCGGAGGCCCACGCAATTTTTTTTTTATTATAGTCCAAAACGCGATGTCCTCTCTGCTACATCCCCTGTGCATAGATATGTCTATGCACAGGGAATGAGCAGACTGAGAACAATCTCAGCTCTGCTACATCATCTCTGTGCACAGGGAGAAGCGGCGGGCTCTAGGACCCTGGAGCTGCGGCAGCCTGCAGGCTGAGAGCAGACACAGAGCAGACAGCCGGACTCGTTACTGTGCGTGTTTCCCTGCGATTACTTGAACAGTAACGAGTCCAATGCAAGTCAATGGCAATCCTAGTTTTGTCCTCGCCACGGATTACTGACATGACTGAGTCCTGTGAATTGAGAGTGACCGGAGACACACTGACACTCGCATGAGTCTTGCATGATTCATCCGGAAAGACCGCTGGCTCTCTTGCCAGGAGTGAGTCAACTGCATGTGCTTCTATGCAGCTGACACGCTCCCATCCAGAGACGGAGGCCATTCCAGGTGAGGCATGTGATACTCATTCGAGTATCTCCCACTCGTCTCGCTCATTGTGTCTCCGGCCTAAGGCATTTGAACAGAACATCTAGGACATTATACACAAGATCTATTACAAGGTACGATCAAGGTTGTTCCATCAGAACAAAGGATCAAGGCCCTAAGGTGAAGCTTAGATCCGTTTACAAGCTCAATTTATAACACTTAACCATCTTCATCCCTGTAGGCTGAAATAAATAGCCTTTATAATCTGGTCCCACTATAATATAATTTTTTTTCTGACTATGACACTTAAACTATTGTGACACATGTAGCCAGCATCATGACACCCATATGTGCCATGATACAAGCCTTAGGCCAAACACAATTAAAAACCTGCTACCTCCACCATGAGCTTTACATACCGTGGCTAGATAATTAAGAGCACTACTGCACTACTTAGTGAACCTGGGCCCTTTTTAATTAGAGATTTGATGCCACTTTCACTCATTTTTCTGCATCTGAGAAAAACCTAATTTGCTGTCAACTTTGAATGTCAGTTAATCAGTTTTTGTGAGCGAGGCTGATAAATACGGCATGGCTCACAATAGATTATCCAGGTATTGTTTCACATTATAAATGAAATGCTTTTTTAAATACAGCTAATATGCCGTTTTGAATTGCTCAGATGCTATCCTTCCATATAATTCATTCATTTAATCCGGAGGTGAACTTCACCAAAGGTGTATACAATTTTTCTCTCTCATCTGAGCGCTAATGAATGATGAGCGGGATTTATAAGACAATACATACCATTATATGCACTGCAGCATATTCTAAATGTGTTGTGCTAATCGAATGGATGAAGAATGCTTTCTCTTAACTTTGTCATCTCTCAGTTTGACATGCATCTTCGAGTGATTTGCAAGTTGCTACTTAACAGTGCTTTGCAGTCAGGATATCTGTTAGCTGCTATTATTATGCTGACGCATGATCAGTTACTGAACCTATTAATGAACTAATCTTCAATATTCTGGCATGCGACCAACCTTCCTGTATTCATGAGTTACTACATTGTAATCTATAAACTAAGAGGAAGGAAGAGTTAGTCAAACTTCATTTGAGCAAAATTTTGGTGGGGTCCAACCTCTGTGACCTCGACAGTTGCCGAGGGGTGCCAAATGGCCGCTCTTGGTGTTGTGCCCTCTATACAGATGTCTGGAAGAGTCGGAAGATGCTGAATGAGTGATTTGTCTACTTCAACACAATGTATCACTTTTTCAGGCTCTGTTCAACATTCTTCAGACTCTCCCCAGGCAAAGATTGTATTCTACTATATAAGTATATATATCATTATTATTTATATAGCGCCATCAATTCCATGGTGCTGTACATGAGAAGGGGTTACATACAAAATTATAGATATAGTTTGCAGTAAACAAGTTAACAATGAATGACTGGAACAGAGAGGAGTGGACCCTGCCCTTGTGTGCTTACATTCTACAGGACAATGGGGAGGAGCAGAACATCAAGGATGCAGAAAATCCGTTGATGGTGAGGCGGCAGCTCCGGTGGTGGTGAGGGGGCAGCTCCGGTGGTGGTAAGGCGGCAGCTCCGGTGGTGGTGAGGTGGCAGCTCTGGTGGTGGTGATGGGGCAGCTCTGGTGGTGGTGAGGCGGCAGCTCCGGTGGTGGTGAGCGGGCAGCTCTGGTGGTGGTGAGGCGGCAGCTCTGGTGGTGGTGAGGCGGCAGCTCTGGTGGTGGTGAGGTGGCAGCTCCGGTGGTGGTGAGGCGGCAGCTCCGGTGGTGGTGAGGCGGAAGCTCCGGTGGTGGTGAGGCGGCAGCTCCGGTGGTGGTGAGGCGGAAGCTCCGGTGGTGGTGAGGCGGCAGCTCCGGTGGTGGTGAGGCGGCAGCTCCAGTGGTGGTGAGGCGGCAGCTCCGGTGGTGGTGAGGGGACAGCTCCGGTGGTGGTAACGTGGCCGCTCCAGTGGTGATGAGGTGGCAGTGAAGTCATTGTAGGCTGTAAGCTTTCCTGAAAAGATGGGTTTTCAGGTTCCATCTGATGGATGTGGTGGATAATCGGATGTGTCGGGGCACAGAATTCCAGAGGATGGGGGATAGTCGGGAGAAATCTTGGAGGTGATTGGGCGAGGAACAAATCCTCATTGACTCCAGTTGTAAAAAATGTTTATGCTTCATACGTTTTTGATTTGAATTTTCTAGAACAGTAGAGTGCTGCTTTTATTATATGACATTGAAAAGAAGTATGTCAAAGCTTAGCACCACCACAGAGGTAGACAGGACACTCTTTTGGGCCCTTTCTAGTTAAGAGAGTCATGGATAGGTTTGACATATACACTGGGGGTTTATATAGTAAAGCTGGGGCAATGTGCACTAAGCCTAACCCCTTTTTTTTCCGTTGAAACTAATCTAGACTGAATTACAGTTTTCTTATATTAAAAGGTTGGGCTGGCACCAATAATGTAATTTCTACATAAATATATTTACACGCTTACAACTTTTTAATTTTTTTTTCCTATTATTCTTTGACCTACACTTCTCCTGCTAATTCCTGTATGTGCTTTTTATACCGCTCTTCCAGTGATCTTTCGTTTCAGAAGAGTCTCAAAACTAATGTCATGGGAGGTTGGGGCTGCACTCATTTTTTACAGCATCTATCGCCCCTCCTGGAACATGAGTTCATCAGGGGGGATGCAATTCTAAAGATGTCTTTGCACTCATGATGATGGTTGGTGTGGGAGATGTGAGTGCAGCGTCAGCGCTCTGCTTCTGTGTAAGAAGACATTGTGAGGAGTTGCAATAGAAGCAGTAAGAAACAGAGTGTCAGTGCTGCACTCGCATCTCCCACTGCATTAATCATCATGGATGTAAGGCGCCTTCATAGAGGGTGGCGATGCAAGAAACTAGAAAGTAATGCAGCGCTACCCCAATGAATTCCTGTTTCAGGGGGGCGGATAGACATTGAGGGCAATGAGTGCAGCTCCAGCCTCCTGTGACATCACATTTGATGCACTTCTCAAATGAAGCATCACAAGAAGAGTGTGGTGATGCAAGAAACTAGTAAGTAGCTGCAGCGCTGCCCCAATGAATTCCTGTTTCAGGGGGGCGGATAGACATTGAGGGCAATGAGTGCAGCTCCAGCCTCCTGTGACATCACATTTGATGCACTTCTCAAATGAAGCATCACAAGAAGAGTGTGGTGATGCAAGAAACTAGTAAGTAACTGCAGCGCTGCCCCAATGAATTCCTGTTTCAGGGGGGGCGGATAGACATTGAGGGCAATGAGTGCAGCTCCAGCCTCCTGTGACATCACATTTGATACACTTCTCAAATGAAGCATCACAAGAAGAGTGTGGTGATGCAAGAAACTACTAAGTAACTGCAGCGCTGCCCCCTGATGACATCCTGTTTCTGGAGGGGAGACAGATTCTGTGGAGAGTGAGTGCAGCCCCAGCCTCTCATGACGTCACGTTTGAGATTTATAAAGTGATTAGTTGGATAGGAAGAAGTGTAATGTATAATAAGGTGAATTCTAAAATTAGGGTGTAAAGAATGACATTTTAAAAGGACATTTTAGATACCAGACTGACCCTCTTAGATGGAGAAATCTATAGTAAATAATGTAGCCTAATGCTTATGGCACAGACCTGTATAATGGCACCACACAGTACCAATGTTACTGTACTACAGAGACACACAGGGACTTGCTACCTCTGTGGGGTGCAGTGTTCTCAAATAAAATCAATGAGAAGCAAAGCTCCCTTAATACATCATGGGATATAGTGTGCCACAACAAATGAATTGCAGGAACTTTGCATAACTCCATACAAAATGGGAGGTACACAAAAACACGGACCAGACTCCATAGTACATATTCATTCCCCATTTTACATAATATGGCCATGTGAATAAATACCTACAGTGATTTGAAAAATGGATAGAAAAAAATGTGTTAAACTGTTGTGTATCGTGGGTCTTGTAAATTATAACCATGATGAACACCTTCAGCATCAGACAGCTCATAGAGTCCCAGGGTCCTCAGTATCACCTCTACACTGATGACACCAGGATCTACCACTCTGGACCTGATATCACATTACCTACCAAAATCCCAACAATGTCTGTCTGCTAGTTCATCCTTGTTCTCTGCTTGCTATCTAAAACTGAACATTGACAAAAAAGAATTCATCATCTTTCCCCCATCTCATTCTACCCCTCCACCAGACCTATCCATCAAAGTAAATGGCTTCTCATATCCCCAGTACCGCATGCTCAGTGCCTCAGGGTAACCCTCGACTCTGCCCTCTTCTTCAAGCCAAGTATTCAAGCCCTGTCCACCTCCTGACAAGTTCAACTCAAAAATATTTCCTTAACCAAAAGACTGCAAATCAACTTGTGCATGGTCTCATCATCTCCCGCCTCGACTACTGCAACCTCCTGCTGTCGGGCCGCACTTCTAATACACTCACGCTGCTACAATCTATCCTAAACTCTGTTGCCCAGCTAATTCACCTATCCTCCCACTACTCCCTGGCCTCTAAGGCCTAGCACATTACTGGTTTCCCATTGCCCAAAGACTGCATGTCAAAACCCTAATCATACGCTAAAAAGAAATGAAAGTGCAAATAAGGTCTTATCTCTTAAAAACAGGAAAAACTATGCAGGCAACTTGTCACTGCTCACCTGGAGTGGTTGTTTTACCCACAACTGGTATATAGGTATGATAAAGCTGCTGCAGGATTCAACACTCCACTCGTGCTAGTGGTGATCAATTGTAGAAACATGGGAGGACAGTGCTTCCATGATCCGCACTGCTCATCCGATAGGAAAGGACTTGACATGATTTAGCGTGCAAACAATGGCTTTTTATAACATCCTATGCGTTTCGGAGTCATATCCTGACTCCTTTCTCAGGGAAAACCCAAAGGTCATTATCTCAGAAAAGTAAAGTGGGGAGGATGAAGGGTTAAAAACCATGCTGCCCTATTCCACGAGACATCAAATGGTGAATATAATATTCATTTATTAGGCTTCCTGAACTGCCCTGAAACATGGCTATACGATATTGATTTGTCCTGAGGAAGGGGCCAAGGAGCCCTGAAACATTATATTCTCCCTTTGATGTCTGGTGGAATACAGCAGCGCTGTGTTTAACCCTTCATACTCCCTACTCTACATGCACCACACTGAGGACTGCAGCAGCCGTGATCTGCTTTTATAGTGGTTGTGACTCTCACAACCACACAAGGTGAAGCCTCTGATACCTATTTAGGTCATATTTTACCTCTTAGACCCTTCACCCTCCCTACTCTACATGCACCACACTGAGGACTGCAGCAGCCGTGATCTGCTTTTATAGTGGTTGTGACTCTCATAACCACACAAGGTGAAGCCTCTGATACCTATTTAGGTTATATTTTACCTCTTAGACCCTTCATCCTCCCTACTCTATATGCACCACAATGCGGACTGCAGCAGCCGTGATCTGCTTTTATAGTGGTTGTGACTCTCACAACCACACAAGGTGAAGCCTCTGATACCTATTTGGGTCATATTTTATCTCTCAGACCCTTCATCCTCCCTACTTTAATTTTCTGAGATAATGACCTTTGGATTTCCATAATCATCAACATTAACATAAATAAACACATGAAATAGATCACTCACTTTACGTATTGAATTACTGAAATAAAGTCACTTTTTGATGCTCTTCTAATTCGTTGACACGCTCCTGTATGGTGTGAAGTTGGCAAGTGGTCACTTCTCTGTAGTTGACCACGATAGTTGGGTCCATTCGAGGCTGTCACCTGAAAGCTACAAATGAATCATAGTACATTCTCGCACATTCAATGAAGACGTATTTGCTTTTTTTATTTTCAGGTGTCTCCATCCATTAAAGTTAGAGTGTGAATATAATATTTCAGAATGTGTGTGTTCCCCTGAATATCCCATTTTCTGAAGGTCATGGCTGTTAGCAGATAAGTCAGTTCAGATTATAAAAAGCCAAAAAAAAAGGAACCTGATGTGAGTGATTTTTAATGACTGCTTTGTGAAATGCAAAATGCTTGATTTTAGTGGAACATTTCACCTTCATTTTGAAAGATGGCAGCAAGTGGTTATGTCTTTTTCAGATTGTAGAAGCATACTATACCGATTATTAGACTGGAAGCTATTCACGGCCAAAAATATCTTTTGCTACTTAGTACCCACTGGTCTATAGTCATGTTTTCCTTTGGAAATATTCATTAGCCTGGTATAAATGCTGTAGATTTGCAAAGAGATTATGCTATGGACTTCATGTTGGAGGTATAAGGGGTTCCATTACCACCGTCTTCATTTATGAAACCCCAGGACTTGGTTTTGATATGGCTCAAGCTTACTTAGGCTTAAAAGCTGTGTCCCGCTGTTTAAGGATAAAAAATAAGAATTGAAAAGCCTGGAAATAGACAGGTGCCAAACGCTGAGACGATAATTAACCGGCGTAGTCAGCAGCACTTTATGAGACGCACAATGGACATTGGCTCTTATTTTCTCTGTCTGATGGGTGAATAACAAAAGACCGAGGCCGAGGTGATCCGTCAGGTCTGAGAATGATGTGCTCACACCCTTGCCAAAAAAAAAATATATATATAATTTAATTTGTCCAAGTACAGAAGCTGACTTTAAGACCAGCATAATTCATTGGTAAATCATATGTGATATATACATACTATGGATACTAATATTTGCATCTAGAAGGAACCTTTCTATTATAAATATAGAAACGTTTTATTCAGACCCAGGTGATACAAATGCTATTTTTAATATTGTTTATAAGGCCTCCATAGATCTAGAAGGTCTGTTCATACAAGACAAAATGGGGTTTAATAAGGATCATTTGTGTATGAAAAATATGAGCTGAAATGTGAATATCCAGAAATATTCTGCTTTATTTAAAGACAACCTGTCACCCCCCCTGGTGCTGTCTAAAGTGAAATGCAGAGTGTATGCTGCATTCATAGAAGCTGTGTATGTCTCTATTTCCCCTGCAACCCTAAAAAAACAGTTTGCAAAGTTTGGCGTTAAGATGTCCGGTGGGTCTTATCTGATTAAGTGGTCCTGGCCTGTGGCACGGTCTTCCCCTCTTGTTGTGGGTCTGTCCTCCTCTTCTGCTCCTGCACCAAAGTGTGTCAAGTCACTCAGGCGCAAAGGGATCACTTGGTGTAAGCGGGGCCCGGCGGATGTAACGGCGCGTGATGTCAGCATCAGAGCTCGCCCTGCATACAGGGCTCTGGTGGTGTCACGGTGTAGTGAGAATGCTGATGAGGGAATGGCAGTTATGGGCAGGGTGACCAGCGAAGACTAGTCTGACCCTAGTCTAGGAACCCTGAATGGCCCTGATCCTGAAGGTATCTCTAAAGATGAGAAGATTCGGGCCTTCAGCCTCTCCCTAAAACTCCTCCACCAGCCCTGCGCTGTTCCCTCCTCACTTCCCTCCATAGAACTGGGATACATCAACTCCAAAGGAAAGGACTTCAGCAACACAAACACAGCTCAGCACAGCACGGCTGCATAGAGTGAAACTCCATCAGAAGCACCACCTGGTGGAAGGAGTAGCTACTGAAAGGCTAGGGGGAGGGGAGTTCAGGTGAGTCACACATTAACCCCTCAACCAGCAGTTGAACTTAATAGTGAATGCAGCTCTGGAGCACAACACAGGAGGCCAGGACCTTCACAACTATCAACCATGCAGCTCTTAAAGACAAACATACAGCAATGTCAGCGTCATCTAAGCGAGTGACAGGTAGTGACATCACGCGCATGCGCCTTTAATTGATACATATAGGTTAATACAATACATGTACTTGAGAAAGATATTCAAAAATATATTCCAAAAGAACCATGCCTATCTACACCATCATAATTCCAACTATGTGCAGAGCACACCGGAAAAACACTGCCACGGTATGTGTAAGCCCCATGATTAGAAAACGTGTAAATGTGCTCAATCCTTTATCACAGGTGCACTAATGATTTAATTTACAGCTAATTACCGTATATGTGTTCTGACCATAGGATTTATGATGAAAGGTCAAAATTTTTTATATGCTGTTTTAATTGTACTACTGAAGTATTGGTGTACTCTTATATCACTTTTACAACTTTTTGCATCTTAATTGTATTAATTACTGACCTCAAGTTGGGCTTTATACAGTTGTGGCCAAAAGTATTGACACCCCTGCAATTCTGTCAGATAATACTCAGTTTCTTCCTGAAAATGATTGCAATCACAAATTCTTTGGTATTATTATCTTCATTTAATGTGTCTTCAATGAAAAAACACGAAAAGAATTGTCCTAAAGCCAAATTGGATCTAATTCCACACCAAACATAAAAAGGGGGTGGACAAAAGTATTGGCACTGTTAGAAAAATCATGTGATGATTCTCTAATTTGTGTAATTAACAGCACCTGTAACTTACCTGTGGCACCTAACAGGTGTTGGAAATAACTAAATCACACTTGCAGCCAGTTGACATGGATTAAAGTTGACTCAACCTCTGTCAAGTGTCCTTGTGTTTACCACATTGAGCATGGAGAAAAGAAAGAAGACCAAATAACTGTCTGCGGACTTGAGAAACCAAATTGTGAGGAAGCATGAGCAATCTCAAGGCTACAAGTCCATCTCCAAAGACCTGAATGTTCCTGTGTCTACCGTGCGCAGTGTCATCAAGAAGTTTAAAGCCCATGGCACTGTGGCTAACCTCCCTAGATGTGGGCGGAAAAGAAAAATTGACGAGAGATTTCAACGCAAGATTGTGCGGATGGTGGATAAAGAACCTCGACTAACATCCAAACAAGTTCAAGCTGCCCTGCAGTCCGATGGTACAACAGTGTCAACCCGTACTATCCGTCAGTGTCTGAATGGAAAGGGACTGTATGGTAGGAGACCCAGGAAGACCCCACTTATTACCCCGAGACATAAAAAAGCCAGGCTGGAGTTTGCCAAAACTTACCTGAGAAAGCCTAAAACGTTTTGGAAGAATGTTCTCTGCTCAGATGAGACAAAAGTAGAGCTTTTTGGGCAAAGGCATCAACATAGAGTTTACAGGAGAAAAAAAGAGGCATTCAAAGAAAAGAACAAGGTCCCTACAGTCAAACATGGTGGAGGTTCCCTGATGTTTTGGGGTTGCTTTGCTGCCTCTGGCACTGGACTGCTTGACCGTGTGCATGGCATTATGAAGGCTATGAAACTCATTGATGGTTACCGGAAGCGGTTGATGGCAGTTATTTTGGCTAAAGGTTGTGCAACCAAGTATTAGGCTGAGGGTGCCAATACTTTTGTCTGGCCCATTTTTGGAGTTTTGTGTGAAATGATCAATGTTTTGCTTTTTGCTTCATTCTCTTTTTGTGTTTTTTCAGAAGACAAATTAAATGAAGATAATAATACCAAAGAATTTGTGATTGCAATCATTTTCAGGAAGAAACTGAGTATTATCTGACAGAATTGCAGGGGTGTCAGTACTTTTGGCCACAACTGTACATCTGTACACTTCCTGTTGAGACTGTACTACTTGAAAAAGGCTTCTTGTGAGCTGAAATGTTGCAGTCCTGAAGGAATAAAATCCACTATTCACTACTTTAAAGGAAGTGCTGCCATCTATATTTTCAGATATATATATATATACAGTATGTTGAGTGTATTGGTGTGTATGTATGTGTGTATCTTAAAGGAATCTACAGCACTGTTACATCTACAATCACCACAGTTTGCATGCACACACACCATTTTACCCAGGAATCATCTATCACTATGTTTTGGGGGAAATTTTAAATCTGCGCCTTAGTCATTCACCAAAAAAAAAAGGCCCATTGACTGTATGGCCACACATAGCTCTGCCCCCTTCATAGCTCCACCCCCTTCATAGTCATGCCCTACACCACACATTACCACACCACTTTATAGCCACTCCCCTAAATACTTTGTGACTTTTATCTGCGCAATAAAGATTCTATTTTGCTATAACTAAGAACAGTTAGTTACTATGCCCAGCCATCACTGGCAATGAGGCAGTGTGTAGACACCTTGAAGGACATACACACTCTGGCAGGTTAAATGTTAACATTTCAGCTGCATTTCAGACAATCCAGCAGGGCCTGTGTGATGTCACAATCATAGTAGACGGAGCTAGGTTTCTATAGCTTGCTTAGCTCCGTCCATTATGGTCACATGATTGTTACATCACATAGGTCCTTTTACACACACAAGTTGGCAGGGAGTTAACTATTAACCTGTCAGATTGTCTATGTCCTCCAAGGTGTCAACACCCTGCCTCATTTCCATATGAAAATGTAAGTGTATAGATGTTTTTTCACCTTTAATATTATACTTTTAGCTCAGACAGAAATTATTAGAATATTACTTTGAAGCTACAGGTTCAGACTGTGATAGCTGGAGGGGCATAAAGTAGCTGACAGGTTCCCTTTAATGTACCTAAGCATAATTCCATGCTCCTACTGTATACAGGGGGTGGTGTGCAGCCTCCTACTGTATACAGAGAGCTGTGTGCAACAGGTTGTTAAAAGAATAGGAAATAAATAGGTTTCTTAGTGGATTTGGGGTTTGTGTGGCTGCTGCTTCACTGAGAGTCATGTCCCAGTGTGCGCCATTTTCTACTATCATTAGGGTAATCATTTAGTTAATTTGTTGTTGCAAATCTGTAGTATTAAATATATGATGTGAAACGGATTTATGTTCAAAATAATCATTTTATATGGTTATAAATAACTGCAATAACTCTTCAGTTTGTATATATATATATATATATATATATATACACAGTACAAATCAAAAGTTTGGACACACCTTCTCATTCAAAAAGTTTTCTGTCTTTTCATGACTATTAAAATCGTAGATTCACACTGAAGGCATCAAAACTATGAATTAACACGTGGAATTATATACTTAACCAAAAAGTGTGAAACAGCTGAAAGTTCACTTTTTCTGCGTCACACACAGATACAGTGGTTGGAACCAATGATCTCAAATTTGGACTCATCAGACCAAAGCACAGATTTCCACTGGTCTAATGTCCATTCCTTGTGTTATTTAGCCCAAACAAGTCTCTTCTGCTTGTTTCCTGTCCTTAGCAGTGGTTTCCTAGCAGCTATTTTACCATGAAGGCCTACTGCACAAAGTCTCCTCTGAACAGTTGTTGTAGAGATGTGTCTGCTGCTAGAACTCTGTGTGGCATTGACCTGGTCTCTAATCTGAGCTGCTGTTAACCTACTATTTCTGAGGCTGGTGACTCAGATGAACTTATCCTCCGCAGCACAGGTGACTCTTGGTCTTCCTTTCCTGGGGCGGTCCTCATGTGAGCCAGTTTCTTTATAGCGCTTGATGGTTTTTGCAACTGCACTTGGGGACACTTTCAAAGTTTTCCCAATTTTTCGGACTGACTGACCTTCATTTCATAAAGTAATGATGGCCACTCGTTTTTCTTTACTTAGCTGCTTTTTCTTGGTATAATACAAATTCTAACAGTCTATTCAGTATGACTATCAGCTGTGTATCCACCAGACTCCTGCACAACACATCTGATGGTCCCAACCCCATTTATAAGGCAAGAAATCCCACTTATTAAACATGACAGGGCGCACCTGTGAAGTGAAAACCATTTCCGGTGACTACCTCTTGAAGCTCAGCAAGAGAATGCCAAGAGTGTGCAAAGCAGAATTCAAAGCAAAAGGTGGCTACTTGAAGAACCTAGAATATAAGACATATTTTCCGTTGTTTCACACTTTTTTGTTAAGTATATAATTCCACATGTGTTAATTCAGAGTTTTGATGCCTTCACTGTGAATTTACAATTTTCATAGTCATGAAAATACAGAAAACTCTTTGAATGAGAAGGTGTGTCCAAACTTTTGATTTGTACTGTATATATATATATATATATATATATATATATATATATATGTATATACCGTATATACTCGTGTATAAGCCGAGTTTTTCAGCACAAAAAATGTGCTGAAAAGTCCCCCCTCGGCTTATACACGAGTATATACGGTAATCATAAAAAAAAAAAAAAATATACCCGTCTGTATACAGCCCCCCCCCCCATGGTATACCGGGCCCCCCCTGTGGCAACCTGTAAAGGAAGCGATGATTATACTTATCAGGTCGCTGTCGCCGACGCCACCGCTCTGTCACCGTCCGTCACCGCGCTCCTCCTGGTCTTCATGCTTCCTTCACCGTCGCACAGGAAATGACGTCATTTTCTGTGCGCCCGTGAAGGAAGCATGAAGACGGGAAGGAGCGCGGTGACGGACGGTGACAGAGCGGCGGCGTCGGCGTCGGCGACAGCGACCCGATAAGTATAATCATCGCTTACTTTACAGGTTGCCACAGGGGGGGCCCGGTATACCAGGGGGGAGGGCTGTATACAGCCGGGTACCGCTGTATACAGCGGGGGCTGCTGTATACAGCGGGGGCTGCTGTATACCCCTCTGGGGCTGCTAAATACCCCTCTGGGGCTGCTGTATACCCCTCTGGGGCTGCTATATACCCCTCTGGGGCTGCTGTATACCCCTCTGGGGCTGCTGTATACAGCTCTGGGGCTGCTGTATACCCTCTGGGGCTGCTATATACCCCTCTGGGGCTGCTGTATAACCCCTCTGGGGCTGCTGTATACCCCTCTGGGGCTGCTATATACCCCTCTGGGGCTGCTGTATACCCCTCTGGGGCTGCTGTATACCCCTCTGGGGCTGCTGTATACCCCTCTGGGGCTGCTATATACCCCTCTGGGGCTGCTGTATACCCCTCTGGGGCTGCTGTATACCCCTCTGGGGCTGCTATATACCCCTCTGGGGCTGCTGTATACCCCTCTGGGGCTGCTGTATACCCCTCTGGGGCTGCTATATACCCCTCTGGGGCTGCTATATACCCCTCTGGGGCTGCTGTATACCCCTCTGGGGCTGCTGTATACAGCTCTGGGGCTGCTGTATACAGCTCTGGGGCTGCTGTATACCCCTCTGGGGCTGCTATATACCCCTCTGGGGCTGCTGTATACCCCTCTGGGGCTGCTGTATACCGCACTGGGGCTGCTGTATATAGGGGCTGCAATACCACTTGGGCTGCAATACCACTGGGGCTGCTGTATATAGGAGCTGCTGTATACACCACTGGGGCTGCAATACCACTGGGGCTGCTGTATACAGGGGCTGCAATACCACTGGGGCTGCAATACCACTGGGGCTGCTGTATATAGGGGCTGGTGTATACACCACTGGGGCTGCAATACCACTGGGCTGCTGTATACAGGGGCTGCAATACCACTGGGGCTGCAATACCACTGGGGCTGCTGTATATAGGGGCTGCTGTATACACCACTGGGGCTGCAATACCACTGGGGCTGCTGTATACAGGGGCTGCAATACCACTGGGGCTGCTGTATACACCACTGGGGCTGCAATACCACTGGGGCTGCTGTATACAGGGGCTGCAATACCACTGGGGCTGCAATACCACTGGGGCTGCTGTATATAGGGGCTGCTGTATACACCACTGGGGCTGCAATACCACTGGGGCTGCTGTATACAGGCGCTGCAATACCACTGGGGCTGCTGTATATAGGGGCTGCTGTATACACCACTGGGGCTGCAATACCACTGGGGCTGCTGTATATAGGGGCTGCAATACCACTGGGGCTGCAATACCACTGGGGCTGCTGTATATAGGGGCTGCAATACCACTGGGGCTGCAATACCACTGGGGCTGCTGTATATAGGGGCTGCAATACCACTGGGGCTGCAATACCACTGGGGCTGCTGTATATAGGGGCTGCTGTATACACCACTGGGGCTGCAATACCACTGGGGCTGCTGTATATAGGGGCTGCAATACCACTGGGGCTGCTGTATATACCACTGGGGGCTGCTGTATATCATACTGCTGGGGCCTGTATACCACTGCTGGGGGCTGTATACCTGTGCTGGGGTCCACCCTCGGCTTATACGCGAGTCAATAGATTTTCCCAGGTTTTGGGGGCAAAAGTAGGGGGTCGGCTTATACACGGTCGGCTTATACACGAGTATATACGGTATATATACACAATGTGTGCAGAATTATTAGGTAAATGAGTATTTTGATCACGATACTTTTTATACATGTTGTCCTGCTCCAAGCTGTATAGGCTGGAGAGCCAACTACCAATTAAATAAATCAGGTGATGTGCATCTCTGTAATGAGGAGGGGTGTGGTGTAATGACATCAACACCCTATATAAGGTGTGCTTAATTATTAGGCAAATGCCTTTCCTTAGGCAAAATGGGTCAGAAGAGAGATTTGATGGGCTCTGAAAAGTCCAAAATTGTGAGATGTCTTGCAGAGGGATGCAGCAGTCTGGAAATTGTCAAACTTTTGAAGCATGATCACCGAACAATCAAGCGTTTCATGGCAAATAGCCAACAGGGTCGCAAGAAGCGTGTTGGGCAAAAAAGGCGCAAAATAACTGCCCATGAATTGAGGAAAATCAAGCGTGAAGCTGCAATGTTACTGGAGTATCACAAAGCACAAGGTGTGCTATACTCAGGGACATGGCAAGGTAAGGAAGACTGAAAAACAACCACCTTTGAACAAGAAACATAAAATAAAACGTCAAGACTGGGCCAAGAAATATCTTAAGACTGATTTTTCAAAGATTTTATGGACTGATGAAATGAGAGTGACTCTTGATGGGCCAGATGGATGGGCCAGAGGCTGGATCAGTAAAGGGCAGAGAGCTCCACTCCGACTCAGATGCCAGCAAGGTGGAGGTGGGGTACTGGTATGGGCTGGTATCATCAAAGATGAACTTGTGGGACCTTTTCGTGTTGAGGATGGAGTGAAACTCAACTCCCGGACCTACTGCTAGTTTCTGGAAGATAACTTCTTCAAGCAGTGGTACAGGCAGAAGTCGGTATCATTCAAGAAAAACATGATTTTCATGCAGAGCGATGCTCCATCACATGCATCCAACTACTCCACAGCGTGACTGGCCAGTAAAGATCTAAAAGAAGAAAAAATAATGACATGGCCCTCTTGTTCACCTGATCTGAATGCCACAGAGAACCTGTGGTCCCTCCTACAAATGTGAGAACTACAGGGAGGGAAAACAGTACACCTCTGGGAACAATGTCTGGGAGGCTGTGGTGGCTGCTGCACGCAATGTTGATCGTAAACAGATAAAGCAACTGACAGAATCTATGGATGGAGGCTGCTGAGTGTCATAAAGAAAGGGGGCTATATTGGGCACTCATTTTTTGTGTTTTGCTTTTGCATGTCAGAAATGTTTATTTCTACATTTTGTGCAGTTATATTGGTTTACCTAATGAAAATAAACAAGTGAGATGGGAATATATTTGTTTTTTATTAAGTTGCCTAATAATTCTGCACAGTAATAGTTACCTGCACAAACAGGTATCCTCCTAAGAGCCAAATCTAAAAAAAAACGCACTCCAACTTCCAAAAATATTAAGCTTTATAATCACTTAGCCACTGTGCTGCCCTATATATGTTTTAGTGGTAATCACTAAGCCTCCGTGCTGTCACATACAGCTCTGGAAAAAATTAAGAGACCACTTCACATTTTTCAGTTTCTCAGATTTTTCTCTTTATAAGTATATTTTTGAGTAAAATAATATTGTTATTTTATTCTATAAACTACTGACACCATGTCTCTGTAATTCAAAGGTAAAAATGTTGTATTTATTTGCAGCAAATGAGAAATCTTCAAAATAATGATAATTGTCAATAATAATAAATAAACAGAACAGTGCTTTTAGACGTCAAATAATGCAAATAAAACAAGTTCCTATTCATTTAGGAACCACAATACTAATGTTTTAACTCAGGAAGAGTTCAGTAATCAATATTTGGTGGAATAGCCATGGTCTGGAGATTGGGCTGGCCATGACAGGGTCAATTAATGTGTGGATGAAGGAGCACATCAAGACCCTGTCATAGCCAGCCCAATCTTCAGACCTGAACCCCATTGACTACCTCTGGAATGTAATCAAGAGGAAGATGGATAGGCACAAGCCATCAAACAAAGAACTGCTTATATTTTTGTGCCAGGAGTGGCATCAGGTCACCCAAAACAGTGTGAAAGATTGGTGGAAAGCGGCCAAGACACATGAAAGCTGTGATTAAAAATCATGGGTATTCCACCAAATATTGATTTCTGAACTCTTCATCAATGGAAAACCTCAATGCCACTGGTTATCTGAAATTGCTACATGATTCAGATATCCAGGGACATTGAGGTTTCCATTGATGAAGAATGGCCCCACCATCTTTGTACTCCATATACCACACCATACCATCAATGTTTGTGTCCCAGCAGTCTTAGAAGGATCTATCCACTGTGGGTTAGTGTCAGACCAATAGCGCTGGTTTTGTTTGTTAACTTCACCATTCACAATAAAGTCTGCCTCATCCCTCATGTGAAGGCAATTGTCTATGCTGTTAAGATACGAGATGTGCAGAATCTGAAACAACGGATCCCGGAAGCCTGTGCAGCATTTCTTCTGCGGTGTTGCAATCAGTGTGTCAGGAGTGGGAGAAGAGGGTTACATTGACAATCCAACACAATGGGCAGCATTATGAACACATTTTATAAGTGGTCATAAACTTGTAAATAACTCATGAAAAAATAAAGATATGTTAAAACCAAGCACACCATTGTTTTTCTTATGAAATTCTTAATACGTTTGATGTGTCACATGACCTCTTTCCATTGAAAAAAATAAAGTTGATCTCTAATGGCCGACTTCAAATTGGCCGCCATGGTCACCACCCATCTGGAAAGGTTTTCCCGTATACTAATGTGCCACAGACAGGAAGTTGATATCACCAACCATTCCCATTTTATTTAGGTGCATCCATATAAATGGCCCATCCCTTTATACTGTATATATATTTGCTGCTCAAAACATAAAAGGAACACTTAAACAACTCAATGTAACTCCATGTCATTCACACTAATGTGAAATCAGCCTGTCCAGTTAAGAAGCAACACTGATTGTGAATTAATTTCTCCTGCTGTTGTGCAAATGGAACAGACAACAGGTAGAAATGTTGGAATATGTTTAGTGTAATAACCCCATTGCTGTCTAAGAAATGATCGACAATTAGCAAGACACCCCCTATAAAGGGGTGGTTGTGCAGGTTTTACCACAGACCATTTCTCTGTTCTCATCCTTTTTGGCTGTTGTTTTGGTCACTTTTGCATTTTGTTATCGCTTTCACCCCTAGAGGTAGCATGAGGTGGTGTCTACAACCTACAGAGGTTCCTCAGGTAGTGCAGCTCATCCAGAAGGGCGCATCAATGCGAGCTGTGGCAAGAACTGTAGCTGTGTCTGTCAGCATAGTGTCCATAGCATGGAGCAGATACCAGAAGACAGGCCAATATCCTAGGAGACACGGATGGCACAGCAACAACCCAGCAGCAGGACCTCTACCTCCTACTTTGTGTAAGGAAGAACAGGATGAGCAGTGCCAGAGCCCTGCAGAATCACCTCCAGCAGCCACTAACATCCTTGTGTCTGTGCAAACTGTCAGCAACAGACTCCATGAGGGTGGTATGAGGGCCCGATGTCAACACGTGGGTGTTATGCGTACAACCCAACATTGTGCGGGGAGATTGGTATTTGCCAGAGAACATCAAGGTTGGCAGATTCGACATAGGTGCCCTGTGCTTTTCATGGATGAGAGCATGTTTACATTGAGCACATGTGACATACGAGACAGTCTGGAGTCGCCGTGGAGAACTTTCTACTGCCTGCACGATCCTCCAGCATGACCAGTTCGGCAGAGGGTCAGTAATGATGTGGGGAACCATTTCTTTTGAGGGCCGCACATGCCTCCCTGACTGCCATTAGGTACTGGGATGAGATCCATATGCAGGTGCAGTAGGCCCTGGGTTCCTTCTGATGCATGACAATGCTGGGCCCCATGTGGCTGCAGTGTGTCAGCAGTTCCTGCATGCTGAAGGCATTGATGCTATGGATTGGCCTGCCCGTTCCCCATACCCAAATTCAGTCAAGCACATCTGGGACATCGTAACTTGTGTATGAGGTAGGAGTCCATGATTCATCCTCCCCAGAAATGATATGCAAAATGTCAGTGGTGGACATAACTCCTTGCAAATGCTTTTGACTGTAACATGCAACACGGTGCATGCAAGATGCCTTTTTACCCAGCTTTAAGGCTGCCTTCAGACTTGCAGATGCATCTGCAGCGTTTTGCAGATGCATCTGCAAGCAGTCTGAAGCCAGCCTAAAGCATCCCCACTGTTGAAATTGCTTTGTTATATACACTTACTTACCTTTACCTATCGCTCTGCCTCATGCTGGTCTCTATATGCTTGTGCAAATGAAATTAAGTTTGTCAGAGCCTAGCCTAAATGTCATACAAAATCTTTAGTTCTGCTAGAGGTCATTCCCAAAAAAGTGTGATCCTGCTCTGCATAGAGGGATGACATAGAAAAGGCCACAGAAAAATATACTGACGACCTGTTAGTGCAGCACGGTGGCAGGTTAGGACTGTTGCCTTGAAGCACTGGGATCTTGGCTTTTAGTTGAGCAACATATGCCTGTAATTAAAATGTTCCCTGTGATTTAGCAATAGATAAATTGTTAAAGTGTATATGACAACGATCAGACAGTGTGGCTGGCCACATGCAGCTGAAATTTTGTTCACCGCCATTGCCAATTACTGGAAGATTATGTTTCACAATTATGTGGCCGACCATAACCAGGTGAGCAGAGCTTCGTCTGTTTGAGATGGGATAGTTAGATTGTGAGCTCACTTGGTAGATTCTTTCTATTGGGTAACAGAAATTATTGGCACTGTACAAGTAAAGAAGATAATATCTTTCCATGCTACAATGATAAATATGAGGGTTAAATGAAAATTAATACCTTCATAACTTGAGTTTCAATAGGAATAATTTAATAAATCAAACACAGAAATAATCCTTAAGGCCCCTGTCTCACGCTTCAATGTGTCGGTGAACCGACCAACGATCCAATTTGACCTAGATCCCTAGAACGACGTTCAATAATCAGTAGTGAAATGTCACATGTATAGATCTCTTTAATGACGCAGCAACGATCCGGCGACAAGCAAATGTGGCGCCCCGCAACGAGTGCGTCACAGGAGGGTACTGCACCCCTGACTGAAGGTGCTGTATCCTCCGTCCTGGTGGTGAATAGGTTAATCCCAAGGCTCCATGTACCACATGCAACATCTAGAGGCAGAGGACCAATTAGAGACCCGTTTCTTGGACAACCGGTCCTGGTGGGAGGAGAGTGAGATGTATAGCAGTGGGGAAGAGAAGAATAGAGTTAGAAAGTTGGAGAGACAGGAACAAGAACCCAAGTCGTGACAGAACAGCTAACAGGGAGGGCACAGAGCATTGGTGACCCAGAAGTGAAAGGGGCCATGAGAAGCAGAAACGGGTGCTAGACGACCCGAGCCCAGTCCAAACCCGGAGTACCGGCTCCGAGGTGGTGCAGATGCTTTATCGCTGTGCCACAGAACCCGGAGTGATTGAGAGCTTCACAGGAGCGCAATACACAGCCTACCATCACCGCAGCTGTACCAGGGGGGTACCCACCATTGAGGTTCAGGGACCTATCAGGAGTCGCAGGCCAACGGCTCGGGTGCCCAACAGAAGCTCCTCAGTATCCTGACCTGGTATGTTAGAAGCAGCAACGAGAGAGGAACAGCCAGTATAGAGAAAGACACTGTGGAGCCTTGGAGGGACACTATCCATCGCCAGGACCACCCGGTCCGTTACTTGGCAGTGAACACCGTAATACCTGTCTGCAGTGAAAGAACTCAGTAAATACCCATTCAGAGGAGCAACTTGTCTGAGCCTTTATTTCGGGACTGTTACTAACTGCTTTGTCTACAGAATCAACCGAGCTGCCGTATTCCTTGACTGCAGCTCCTGACCCCGGGGACTCCCGCTCGTCCTGTAGGGAGCGGATCCATCTTGCTGCCGCCCATCTCCCGGAGGTCCAAGCAGCGCCGGTGCCATCACCGGACCCCTACAGGTGGCGTCACGAACAAACTTTATTCCCTTTTATTATTTTATTTTTCCCCTTTTTTATTGACCACCGGGCCTCCACAGCCTCAGGCACCGAACCGTGACCCACAGCCAGCACCTGAGACCTGAGAACCCGGCCCACGGTGAGTCACAAACGATACTTGTGATCGTTAGCTCGCCTACGTCCTTCAGTTCTCGATACGCGAGGTCGTTAAAGACATCGTTATGGAGGTCACATACACCCATGCTGCAGGTTGAACGAATGCTCATCGTTTGGTTTAAGGTCCGGTTCACCAACCTCCCGTCAATAATCTGCCGATTATCGTTGATCCTTTGTACATCTCACACTGAACAAAGTCGTTACGACGTCATTAGAACAACTGAAAACCTGTGACATACTAACGATATCGTAGTGTGAGACGAGACCTTTAGAATGGACTCCTTAATTACCAATATTAACTTTTCCACATAATCACCATACAATTAGATACACTTCTACTAACGATGAACAAGTTTTCTGAATCGGTCACGGAAGAAGTTGACACAGGGGCGGACCCAGACTGTAGTGGGCCCCGGTGCAAGAATTTTTCCGGGGCCCCCCCTGGGACTCAATGTCACAATAAAGCTGCGGGTGTGCGGCGCAGCTCAAACCCGACAGCACCCCACGGGGGAGTGTATGTCAGAGTGATGCTGCGGGCGGTTGGCGGCCGCGGCGGCGCTGTAATCTCCCAGCACCCGCCCCACGAAGGTACCTTATACTGTAGATGACATCTTCTCTGATTGGAGTTGTTCCCGTTTCTTTTCTTTCTTTGTAGCACAGGTGCTATGATGAGATTTGACATCCACAGTTCATCTCTAGAAACTTTCTTCTTCTCCATATTCAGCAGCACTTTCTGACACAATGCCCTTAAAAATAAAAGTATCACTATACTGCCCCAGAAATATACATATCCCCCTACACAAACCCCCACTGTATAACACAAACACACACAGCAGCACTGTATAACTCACACACAGTGCCACTGTATAACACGCACACAGGGCTGGCTCCAGATATTTGAGGGCCCTGGGCGAAATCAACTCGGTGGGCCACATACTTGCTGTAAACATATATTGTGTATATAATTGAGGCTGCGGTTTGTGAATATATATCACAAAGGCTGTCTATATATAATATAGAGGCTGTGATATAGAGGCTAGGGTCTGGATATACAGTATATGTATATATGCTGCGGGCTGTGTTTCCCTCCTGTGCCTCCCCCTTGTGTGCTGTGTCTTACCCCCTCCCCTGACAGGGACGCCCTGTGCACTTTACCTCTCCCCCTGTGTGCTGTGTCTCCCCATCAACAGGGGGGACATAGAGCTGCTTTTCCCTCCACTCTCACAGGAGGAACCTGTGGCCTGTGACTCCTCTTCCCCACTGACAGGGAGACTTGTGTCCCTTTTGCCCCACTGATAGGGGGTACTGTGTCCCCTCTGCCCCACTCACAAGGGGGTCCTGTGTCCCCTCTGTCCCACTCTCAGGGGAAACCTGTTGGCCTGTGTCCCCTCTTCCCCAATGACAGGGGGGACCTGTGACCCCTCTGCCCCACTGATAGGAAGGGCCTATGTCCTGTGACCCCTCTACCCCACTGACATGGAGGACCTGTGGCCTATGACCCCTCTACCCTACTCACAGGGGGGACTTGTGACCCGCGTCTCCTGTGCACCACTGACAGGAAGGATCAGTGTCCGGTGTCCCCTCTGCACCACTGACTAGGGGGACCTGTGACCCATGACCCCTCTGCCCCACTGACATGGAGGACCTGTGGCCTGTGGCCCCTCTGCCCCACTCCCAGGGGGAACCTGTGGCCTTGACCCCTCTACTCCACTCACAAGAGGGACCTGTTGCCCGTGTCCCCTGTGCATCACTGACAGGGGGATCTGTGGCCTGTGTCCCCTCTGCACCACTGACTGGGGCTTCCTGTGGCCTGTGACCCCTCTGTCCCACTGACAGGGAGGACCTGTGGCCTGTGTCCCCTCTGCCCCACTGACAGGGGGACCTATTGCCTGTGTCCCCTTTGCCCCACTGACAGGGGGGACCTATTGCCTGTGTCCCCTTTGCCCCACTGACAGGGAGGACCTGTGGCCTGTGACCCCTCTGCCCCACTAACAGGGAGGACCTGTGGCCTGTGTCCCCTCTGCCCCACTGACAGGGAGGACCTATTGCCTGTGTCCCCTTTGCCCCACTGACAGGGGGCACCTGGGGCCTTTGTCTCCTCTGCATAGCTGACAGGGGGGACCTATGGCCTGTGTCCCCTCTGCCCCACTTACAGGGGGCACCTGTGGCCGTGTTCCCTCTGCCCCACTGACAGGGGGGACCTATGGCCTGTGTCCCCTCTGCCCCACTGACAGGGGGCACCTGGGGCCTTTGTCTCCTCTGCATAGCTGACAGGGGGGACCTATGGCCTGTGTCCCCTCTGCCCCACTTACGGGGCACCTGGGGCCTTTGTCTCCTCTGCATAGCTGACAGGGGGGACCTATGGCCTGTGTCCCCTCTGCCCCACTGACAGGGGGGACCTATTGCCGTGTCCCCTCTGCCCCACTGACAGGGGGGACCTATGGCCTGTGTCCCCTCTGCCCCACTGACAGGGGGCACCTGGGGCCTTTGTCTCCTCTGCATAGCTGACAGGGGGGACCTATGGCCTGTGTCCCCTCTGCCCCACTTACTGGGCACCTGGGGCCTTTGTCCTCCTCTGCATAGCTGACAGGGGGGACCTATGGCCTGTGTCCCCTCTGCCCCACTTACAGGGGGCACCTGTGGCCGTGTCCCCTCTGCCCCACTGACAGGGGGGACCTATGGCCTGTATCCCCTCTGCCCCACTGACAGGGGGCACCTGTGGCCGTGTCCCCCTCTGCCCAACTGACAGGGGGCACCTGGGGCCTTTGTCTCCTCTGCATAGCTGACAGGGGGGACCTATGGCCTGTGTCCCCTCTGCCCCACTTACGGGGCACCTGGGCCTTTGTCTCCTCTGCATAGCTGACAGGGGGGACCTATGGCCTGTGTCCCCTCTGCCCCACTTACAGGGGGCACCTGTGGCCGTGTCCCCTCTGCCCCACTGACAGGGGGGACCTATGGCCTGTGTCCCCTCTGCCCCACTGACAGGGGCACCTGGGGCCTTTGTCTCCTCTGCATAGCTGACAGGGGGGACCTATGGCCTGTGTCCCCTCTGCCCCACTTACTGGGCACCTGGGGCCTTTGTCTCCTCTGCATAGCTGACAGGGGGGACCTATGGCCTGTGTCCCCTCTGCCCCACTTACAGGGGGCACCTGTGGCCGTGTCCCCTCTGCCCCACTGACAGGGGGGACCTATGGCCTGTATCCCCTCTGCCCCACTGACAGGGGGCACCTGTGGCCGTGTCCCCTCTGCCCCACTGACAGGGGGCACCTGGGTCCTTTGTCTCCTCTGCACAGCTGGGGCCCTCAGCTCTTGCTCTCTCCCCCCAAAACTCTCCCCCTCCACTCTGTCTTTTACCTTCCTCCAGTGAGTGTTGTGTGCAGTGTCCCTCCCGTCCGACTGCTTCTAATAACAAAGCCGGCAGCATGTCAGGAGATAATGAAAGTAAACAAATCTGCTGCTGGCTAGAAGCAGCAACAGACGAGGAGGGAGGCTGCAAACAGCACTGAAGGTACAACACAACACCACATACATACATACATACATACACACATACATACATACATACACCACTCAACACACCCACACACTACTCCTCCATGGAGGACTGCACTCCAGTCCTCACCAGTCCCGCCATCCTTGGCATCCTCCGCGCTGCTGAGTCACCAGCAGCAGTGTGTGGTGAGATTGCAGCGTGATGACCTCGCACACACTGCTCCAGTCAGGCCACCAGCAGATCATTACTGACAGCTCAGGGGGGGGGCCCGGCGGCGGCGGTGATTCCTCACAGGAGAGGGGGAAAATGTTGCCCCCCCATCCCCCCCCCCCCACCGGGACTCACTGACATTGAATCCTGGAGATTCTCCTCCTGCGGCCACTACCACCCACCTGTCAGGGAGCGGAACGGACCCGCCGCTGGAGCCTTCAGGGGCCCCCTAGCTGGCCGGGGCCCTGGTGCAGCTGCACCAGCTGCACCACGGTAGTTCCGCCCCTGAGTTGACCACTCTGTTTCTGCAACCAGGCTCTCACAGTTCTCTCAATTTCTAAATCAGATGGCTAGTGACGTCCCTCGCAGATCTTCTTTCGTTAGCAGGAATAAATGGAAGTCAGATGGTGCCAAATTCAGACTGTGTGGAGGATTTGTACGGTGGTGAGCTGCAATCACTGAAGTTCTGCTGTGGTGGAATGAATGTGTGTGGTCTGGCATTGTCAGGCTGCTGGAAAAACATTTCCTTTTTGGACCCTTGTTAGGCTACATTCACACTGTGCGTTTTTGATCTGTTTTTTGCTCATCAGTTTTTGTAGCCAAAACCAGTAATGGAACAATCAGATGAAAAGTATAATAAAATACGGGCAACCCTTCTGTATTTAATACCTACTCCTGGTTTTGGCTACAAAAACTGATGAGCAAAAACAGACCAAAAATACACTGTGTGAATGTATCCTTAGTTGTTGTTTCAAAGTTTGCAGAGTTGGCTTTAATCACATTGACTGACCTCAGTCTGTGCAGGGATTCATTCTTAAATCATAACAACACAATCGTTCATTGCTACGGCTTTCACCAACAGGAGCTATAGAGGAGAGTCTGCTGAACAGTCCAGTACCTGCTGCATACCAGTGCTACCATCTGTTGAGGCATTACCAAGATGGGAGGCATTACTTTTCATTCCACCCTCATACATTCTTTGAGACTGATTTATGGTAGATTGAGGAGCTAAAATAAAAGTGTATCGGATACATCAAACAGTAACTACAGCAACTAAAAAAAAAATCCCCAGAATTTTCTGGCGTTACAATCCTTTGCGAATCATAAATTTTAGATTCACTGCAAAGATAAGGGGAAATGCATAAAAAAGTAAGTACATCTGAGATTGCCTGTGTCAGTCTGCATACCTTGATGTAAATATCACAATTCATTGTATAGATACAATGCAGTTATAAGATGACTAGAGACATGACTTTCAGAGGAGACACAAGCTGTATACTGCAGCATGCCGAGGGTTTATAATACAAGGTGGAACGTAATCTGTTCTATTAGCTTAGAAAAGTCAAGTGGAAAATGAAAGTATGTACTGCAGCATATTTCCCTGGTTCACTGAGCTTAAAATGTTACTTTTAACGTTAAATTTTGAAGATGCTTGCATTATTCCTAATTTGCACTGCATCGCATTTTCACATTGTCCAGAAATGTAGCAGCTTGATTTGGACAATGTTTAAATTAACACTTCTTGCTCATTCTGAACAAATCAATGTGCATTCTCCATACTGACCCCCTGAAGACACGTCCCTCTGTGGCCCCCATGGCACATTCTGAGACTTCTCTATTCTTCAGCTCCTTTATGACTTCTG
Organism: Allobates femoralis; assembly: GCA_033576535.1. Classification (NCBI taxonomy): domain Eukaryota; kingdom Metazoa; phylum Chordata; class Amphibia; order Anura; family Aromobatidae; genus Allobates; species Allobates femoralis. Next base: position 122,333,805 of record JARQOC010000010.1, on the reverse strand, counting down.
ATACTGACTGATTCAGTCATTGCTCTATTACAATAAGACTGGGGTTACACAGTGACACGTTTCTCGTGACAGCGGTTTGCTGAAAAGTCGCCCAACAAAAACATGTCTGTGACTTGAACTTTGATTTTGCTGTGAATAAAACATCCAAGTTGCAGACAAGTTGCATATCACATACAACTTCCATTGAAGCAAGCAAGTGAGTCGCGTTTGACTTGTGACCGCCAAAAGTAAACCCAACACTTGGAAACACATGAAACTCTGTCATAGTACAGTATGTCGCAGGGCTCAATGCAACAGCATAGGAAAGCATAACATCCAGAGTTAGGCTACTTTCACATTACGATTTCTCTAAATCCGATGCTGTCCGATATAAATCGGACAGCATCGGATCCAAACTGATCTCTGCAATCAGATGCCAAATAGGCATCCGAATCCTACTTTTTGCAGGATCAGTTTGGGCTGTCACGTAGCTCCCCCTCCTCTCCCTCCTGTCATCTTGCTGCCTCCCTGCGGCCCCCCTGTTTTGCCCTAGTGTCCCCCTACTCTCTCCCTACTGTCCCCTGATGTGCCCTCTCATGTGCCCCCCTCCTGTGCCCTCTCATGTGCCCTCTCCTGTGCCCTCTCATGTGCCCCCCTCCTGTGCCCTCTCCTGTGCCCTCTCATGTCCCCCCTCATGTCCCCCCTCATGTGCCCCTCTCATGTGCCCTCTCATGTCCCCCCCTCCTGTCCGCTCCTCATGTGCCCCCCTCCTGTCCACTCCTCATGTGCCCCCCTCATGTGCCCCCCTCATGTCCCCTCCTCATGTGCCCCCCTCCTGTCCGCTCCTCATGTGCCCCCCTCATGTGCCCCCCTCCTGTCCGCTCCTCATGTGCCCCCCTCATGTGCCCCCCTCATGTGCCCCCCTCCTTTCCCCCCCAACATAACAAATGTTTATTCTCACCTTCCAGCGCTCCCTCGGCATCTCCAGCTGCAGCCGATCGGGTGTACAGGCCTGTGATGACGTCAAAAGCGTCAGCGGTTACCGCGGTAACCGGTCATGTGACCCGATCCTCTGATCGGGTTCTGACATCATCACAGGGCCTGTTACCGAGCGGCTGCACTGAGACGCCGAGGGAGCGCTGGCAGGTGAGAATAAAGATTTTTTATTTTTAAACACTTGATTTAACTTATATTTTAACTTCTGCAATGTATGTATATACATTGCAGAAGTTAAATTAGGTGGCACTCAATAGGTTTAGTGTACTGAGCATGTACTGAGCATGCTCAGTACACTAACATCGGTCCGAGGAGACATCAGATGTTTCCTCGGACCCTGCTCCATAGGGCCCCATGTTATGGGCATCGGACCGAATCGGATGTGCACTAAATGCCATCCGATTTGGTCCGATCCGAGTCTGTCAGATTTTATTTTCGGTGCAAAAATCGGTGCAGGCTCCGATTTTTTGCACCGATAAAAACATCGGACAACTCGGATCGGACCAAATCGGATGGCATTTAGTGCACATCCGATTCGTTCCGATGCCCATAGGGCTGCATGGGGCCAAATTCGGATCCGATGCTGTCCGATTTTCATCGGGACGCATCGGATTTAGACAAATCGTAGTGTGAAACCACCTTACAATGTTTCCCTTCGATCTCAGTGTTACAAGACACATCGCCAAGTAGTTCTAGCATAAGAAAATACACAAACTGTACAAATGATTCCAATCTATAAAGCTAAAGGCAACTAATATTAAGGTATCGTTACACGGTATGATATCGTTAATGATATCGCTGAAACGTCAGGGGTTTGGAGTCGTTCAAGTGTCATCGTTACTACCTCGTTGTGTGTGACTCTGAGATATGGTTACGATAAATAGTTGGATCGGTGAGCGCAGATTTGACAACATGTTCTCAATCAGACGATCCTCGATCAGTCAACCTGCTGCATCGTTGTTGTGACACCGCGATAACGATGTCATTCACGACTTCGCCCATTCACATCAGTGAACAAGTATTGTTCGCTGGGTTGTGCGAACGATAGCTACTCGCTACATCATTGGTGCATCGTGCACGATATCTACACGTGTGACATCTTACCCACGATGTCAAAAAGATGTCCTAATGACCGTGCTCCCGGAAAACGTTGGTATCGTTACAACATGAAGGTGTAACAGTACCTTTAGACAGACCTAAAGGCTGATGGTGGGGAGGTGGTGCAGGAACAAATTGTTTGCTTACATACAACGTGTCTTGATATGGTGCACAGTTAGACTGCTTTCACACTGCCAAATTTTAAATCCGTGTCTATCTGTTTAAAAATGTATAGACACGGATCCGTGGGTTTTCTCCCATGCAATCCCATGATTATGCAAATTGAGTCTGTGGAGCCTCGATTAAGAGTCTCAAACATGGGACTAGCCAGAATCCCTCCAGGGGAAGGACCTAGCCGGGGTGGAATCCTTGCGGAGAACCCATAACCACCATATTAAGGGCCCTTTTTGTCAATATCCCACTCAGTTACGATTAAAGATATGAACAAGGGAAATTAACAAGCAAAGTATCCTCCACAGACAAGCTGTTTCAGGGTATTGCCCTCATCAGTGTGGGGTAGGATTCTAGCTAGGTGGGAGCAAAGCTGTAGACCAACATCACAAAACACTCACTGATCTCAGGAGACCAGTCAAGGAAAACACTGCGGGCACCGGCTAAAGCGCTCAAACACAGTGAATTCCATATGCATTGCCCCCTGGGAATTTAAATCAAACCGCAAGGATTCCACCCCGGGGGTAGGCCTTCCCCGGGGGGATATCTCTAGTCCCCTTTTTAGACCTTAATCAGGCTCCATGATCCATTTGCTTTTCAAATTTCCCGGGGGGCAATGCATCATGGTTTTTTGTTTTTGAGTGTTTTTTAACCACTCCCGAGTTTTTTCCCCTCCGGTCCCCCAACATGATGTTTTGTGATTTGGTCTACGGGGGTTGCCCCACAAAGCCAAATTACGGATATCATTACACCAAAAACACAGAAAACCTGGTTTTTGAAAAGGGCGGCTTCACCTGCTTTTTTTTCACTGATATGCCACCCGGTTTTTTGCCCAAAACCAGGGAAGGAAACTTGCAAGAAAAACTAAAATTTGAAAATTAAACCTTTCTGATTTTTGGGAACCCCGGTTTTGGCACAAACCAAGGAAAACCTTCGGGAAAAAAAAGCAGGTGAAGCCACCTTGCATTTTTTATGCCAAAATTGAAATTTTAGCTGCAAAAAAAATCTGAAAAAAAACAACATTTGAAATATTTGGGCCCAAATTTAATAAAAGTTTTTTTTTTCTTTATAGCATTTTCATTTTCTAGGGGGCAATGCACACTTTTTCCGGGGTTGGTTTCTCTTTTAAAGAAATGGAACAAGCTCTCCCTTTTAAACGATTTGTATACAAACTTGCTCCCTAACGGAAATTTTCGGGGGCCCCAAGCGAAATCTCCAAGGGCCCCAATTATTTCAAATTTTTAAAAGTAAAAGTCATTTTCTTCAGGCCAAAGGGGGTTTTTTGGGGGTCCCGGCCCGGGGGGGGGGCATTGCAGCCCCTCCCTTTGTTTAACCCCCCCAAACCGCCCTTCAATGAAATTCCCAAAAATTCAATCCACAATCCCCCTTTTTTGCCGGGCATAAAGTCTGTCCCGTGTTTGCGCCTTCACAAGACTTATAACATTTCCAATTTGGGGACAGACGGTACTTTTGGCCTCTTTTTTTATTCTTTTGTTAAATCGATTTTCCGATTAAAAAAATGGAAGAAAAGGGTTAATGGGCCTCTACTGCCATACGGGTGCAACTTTGCTGATGTTTATAGATGCTGCCATATTTTTGTTTTTAACAGTTTTCTTCATTTGAAATGTATTTAAATGATAATTTTATTAGAAAGCAAAAAAACCATCTGAATCAAAGTGATAGGGGACTGGGGTGCTACTTCTACAAACAACTGAATTTCAAACTACATTTTTCAATTTTTGAAAATTCCAAAAATATTTCCAGTTTTTAAAAAGGGGTTTGGTTAATTTAAACCCCATCAAAAGGAGATACCAACTTCCCCCTGCTGACAATTTTCTAGGATGGGCTGCTTGTGGGGGAGGAAAATCAATCGGCATCTATATGGGGAATTAAATGCCTTGAATTTCCCGGGGGAAATTTAAAAAAAATTTGCCTATTTTTTGCCACATATTGGAAATACAATCCTAAAAGCAATACAACCTTGCATTGACCCAGGGTAAAAGTCAAACCCGGAACCAATTTTTTAGACGGACGTTTTGGGGTTTGTCCCCCGTCTTTACACAGGGGGGAAAATCGCCGGGGGTTTTTCCCCGGGCAACACAGGGGGGGGCCTAATTGGGGCAAAACATCACCGAGATTCCCCCTGGACAGGGCGATATTTGGGGGAATTTTCCCAAAGTGATACCGGGGTTTACGCAATGTATGAGACCGGCAATCACTCTCGGGGGATTGTATTCCCCCTGGTAATGGCAATGCGATTTAACGATTTAGCCATAAAAACCTTCCCCTCATAATCTCGCTGTCAGGGGGTTTTTTTAAACCCACAAACGTGTCGCCAAAAGCACCTGTTGTTCCCCGGCGACATCGCAGCATGTACCTCTCACCCGGGGTGTCCCGAGGATGGCGCTCCCCCCCGTTCCTCCCGACACGCCGGGGATGCTTTCCCCCTTGAAAGGGACCTTTAGTTTTTTTTGGGGTGCGTGAAGGCCCTTTTAAAACTGAGATCTAATATACCTTTCCCCCGCCGCAAAAAAAGGGGAGAAACCCCCGGGGGTCGGAGAAAATTTTACCTTTTACCCAAAACACCATTAGGACGGGGGAAAAAACTGGTTTTGCCCCCGGGGCCCCTGTCCACCGTTTTTTTACCCTGCTCAAAAACAATAATAAAAACCCTAGGGGACGGCGTGTAACGGGGAAAAAGGGAAAGGTTTTTTTACACCTGGGATTTCCCGGGGGGGGACCGCCTCCGGGGGTTCCCCCCCCCCATTTACATCATTGATGGGGGATCCTGCTTACATTGGGTCTCCCCTTTAGGGGGCCCCCCTTGATGCTTTACTTCACCTAAATACCCCGTATCACTCTGCTGCATTATACAATTTCGCCGCCACAAAAAAAATTGGGGGGGGCCAAAGTATATCTTATGGCCTATTACGTACATTCTCATACCACATAAAAGAAAAATTGCGACACAGCCACATCATCCGTCCCTAGGGCCGGGGTTTTTTTTTGATAACCACAAAAATTTTTTTTTTGGGCCCCATTGCCGCCTAAAAAGTGGATATTCTCAACCCAAAATACAAAGGAATATTTCTGTACACACGCATAAGGTTTTGGCATGCAACCCCGGGGGTTTTTTTTCTTATGCCGCAGAATTTTTTTTCCATTCACAAGCGCTTTGCCTTTAAAACCCCAAACCAAAAACCAATATTCACGTCCCCCCATCTCCCTTTCCCGGGGCCCCCGGGGCCCCAACCAAAAACCAAGGGGTTTGGGGGCCCCAAAGTTGTCTTTGGGCCGGCGTGAGGGGCTTTGGCACCCTATTGTTGGGCCCTGCTGCCCCCGGTCCCCCCAAAATTTTTCCCCTTTTGGGGGAACACGGTTTAAAAGGGGAAAAAGGGCTCTACAAAAAGGAACCTGCTGCACCCGGGTGAAAACCCGGATCAAAAAACCTTTTGGGGGGCCCCTTTTTCGGGGTTTAATTGGGGATGGGGGACCTTAGGAACCTTTTTAAAAGCCCCTGCTTTGCACCCCCCCGGGGGTTTTTTAACCTTCTGTACGGCGGAAGGTTTTTTTCCCTTTTAAAAACCCCCGAGGAGCTTAAATCAAACCCACCGTCACACGGGGGAAAATCCCCCGCGATTTTCCCGATACAGGGGCGGGGGCTAATTTGGCACATCCCGAAAATTCCCCGGTTAAGGGCATTTTGGGGTATTCCCCTGAAAGTGATCACCCGGGGGGCACTGCAATGTAGTAAACCTCTGATCTCCAGGGGATGTGTTTCCGGGACCCCTGGTAACTGGGAACGGGATTTTTTTCGGGGACTTGCCATAACCCCCCCTTTAATCATCGCCGCCAGGGGGTTTTTAAAAACCCGGGGGTTTTCGTCATAACACACTGTTCGTCCCGGGGTCATCACACTGTGAACCCCTCACCGGATTCGGGGGGTCCCCCCCCGATTCCCCCCCCCAAATTTGTGGGGGATGTCTCCCCCCTGGACGGCCCTTTTTGACTCCCATATTGACATACCTTTTCACAAGGAAACTTTTCCCCTCTATCCCAGTCTTGGGCCCTCTTTCTGCCCAAACAATCTCTACTTTCACGACGGGGGTAAACCCAAAAAAAGTAATTTTTAAATTTTTAAACTCTGGTTTGGGGGTTTTATCCAAAAAGGGCCCTAGAATTTTAAGTCCTTTTCCTTCCCAAAAAGAAAAATTGGGAATTTTCCCCCTAAATTTTTTTAGGAAAATCTGAATAAATGCTTTAGGGCCAAAAGGGGGCCCGGGGGCCCCTCAGTCAACCATTCTTTTTTTTGGGGGAATCTTTGAGATTTGGATAACAACATTTGGCCGGGGGAGTTTTTTTAAAGTTAAAGCCCACTTTAAAAATTTAAAATCATTTTTGGGGAAAGGGGCACCCCAAAACCTTTTTTTCATCTTTAATGTTTGAAAGCTCTGTCCCTCATAATTTTTTTTTTTCGGGAAATTTGATGTCCTTACCCAACTCAGCTTTTGGGTTTTGTATATCCAATCCTATTTTCAGCACTGAGGCCTGAATACATCTTCCCTTTCCCCCAAGGCCCATTTTAAAAGAGCGAGCATCCTTTTTGCGCCGCCTTTAAATCCCAAATTTTTAAAACTGAAGCCTTGTAAGGGGGCAATTCCCGGTTTGCCATGCCAGGGAAAAGGGGTTATTTTTTTTTGGTGATTTATCACTTAAAAATTATTTTAAAAATTTAAAAAATTTTATTCTGTACCCAGGAAATTTTGTTTAAAATTACCCTTTTAATTTCCGGCTGCCCGTTTTTCCCCCCAAAACCCCTGGGAGAATGTTTTTTATTTAACTAATGGGGGAAAGAGACTGGTTTAAAATAGTATTTTGGGAAATGGGAAAAAAAGGGGTTTTCCCCTTTTTTGAACCCCCCATTTTAATAAATTGATAAAAAGGGATCATCCATTCTGCACACATATTTAACCTAAAAGGTTTCCACCTTTTCAAAAATTTCCCAAAACGTTTTTCGGGAAAACAGCACAACACTCGGGGTGGCCCTTCCCCACGAATTTTTTTAAATGATCCCCGCCCAACCCCGGGGTTCCCCAAAAAACCCGAACATTTTCAAATTTTTTAAGATAGTTTTTCCCCGCAATTTTTCCCCTCCTTTTTCCCTCCGGTTTTTGGGCCCCAAAAAACGTGGCCGGGGTCTAAAAAACCCAAAGGGAACCCCTTTGCGGTTACAAGAGGCCCCCGGGGACCAGTTTTGGGAAGGGGAAAAACCCGGGCCACGGTTTCCCCCCCCGGTCCCCGGGCCCCCTTTTTAAAAAAAAGGGCCTCCCCGGCTTTTAGGCCCCTGTTCTCCCCTTTTTTCTCTATCGCCCCCCGCACTCCCGTCTTCCCTTGCCCCCCCCCTTTAAACCTCCCCTCCCCCAGGGCCCCCCCTTGGCCCCCCCCCCTTTCCTTTTCCCCCCAAGGGGAAAGGAAATAAAAAAAAAAAGAGGCCCCGGGCCGGGGAGGGGGACAGAAAAATTTTTGGGACTAAAACCTTGGGTGTCACAAAGGGCCCCCCTGACACATCAGGGAACCCCGGGCCCTTTAATAAAGGCTCTTCATCCCAAAAAACCTTCCATTCCCGGGGGGGAAAGGGCGGGGGGGGGGGGGGGGGCCAAAAGAAGGCAAATAAAGGGGACCGGGGGGGAAAAGACCGGGGGGACGGGTTTTTAAAAATTTGATAAAAACCCCCCCCTCGGGGATCCAGTTTAAAAAACGGCGGGAAAACCATCCAAGTTCCCCCATTAGAATACCCTATCAAGGGGCCCGGGATGGGCCTATGGGGGCCATTAAATTTCAAAATTGGTGCCAAAAAAAGGGCAAAAAAACCCCCCCATCCGACCCCAAAGGGGTTTGGGACCTTTATCCGATTAAATTTTTTTGGGGGGGGGGGGGGGGGGGGGGGGGGGGGTTTTTAAAAGGGTTAAAAAGGGGGGGGGGTTTTCGGGGGGGGTTTTTAAAAAAATTTAAAAGGGGGGGGGCCCCGGGGCCTGCCCCTTTTTACCCCGCCTAAACCCCTAGCACCAACCCCGGGGGGCAGTTTTTTTTTTGGCCATTTTTTTGGTCACAAAGGTGAAGGGTTTGCTCTTTCCCCTTTAGGAACACCCTTTTTCTTTTCACGTTTTATTTCATTTTGGGGCTCAAACAAATTGCCAAAACATCAATTTTTAATTACCCCTAACAAAATGCAAAAAAAAAATTTAAAAAAACGCTTTCTTTTATGTAGGGGAAAAAAAAAAACCAACTTTGGGGCCATTTTCAAACACACAAAAATTTTTTGGTAGGCAAAAAAAAAAAAACTTATCATTAATTTTGCACTGATGAACGTTCCTTATTTTTTAAAATTACCACTTACCAATTTTTAATCTCTTGACACTTAAAGGGAATCGCTATTTTCATTAAATACCCCCCAACTTCCCCCCCCAAACCAAATTACACTGCGGGGCAAATACAAATAATTAATTTGGGTATCTTTAAAAAAAAAAAAAAATGCGGGCTGTTTTATGAGAAATCCCTCCGCCCCCAGGGGGTATTGCATTACCCCAACATGAAATCACCTATGAGGGAGTTAAGCGGGGATTGAGGGGGAAAGCAAAGGGGGAAAATTTTCCCCCCCCGGGGGGCCCTTTCTCCCCCTCTTTTGCATAACAATTTTAAATTGGCTTTTCTGGCAATGGGCACACTTTTTCTTAATAAAAGTACCGAAAAACTTCCCCTTTTCATAACCTCACAATCTGTAATCTTTTTTTTGGGGGGGGGGGGGAGCAATTTTTCGGGGCTGACAAATTTTTTTTATAGTACAAGCATTTTTAATTTTTTTCCCAAAAATTTTTCTGTTTTTTAAAAAAAAAGGGGCCTTTTAATTCACTTTACCCTTTTTTTTGGGGAATTTTAGATAAAATTTTCCCAAGGGGGCCATAGTTGGAAAAAGAGGGAAAAAAAAAACAACCCAAAACTTGTTTGGGCCCCCTGTTTCCAGGGGGGGTTAAAAAGGGGGTTTTTTTTCTTTTAAAAACCCCCGGGGCTGGTTGTAAACCACAGCCCAATAACTTTTAATAAAAACAGCGGAATCCTCCCGGGTTCCCCCTTTTGGGTTCCTACGGGGTTTCCTGGGGAAAACTAGTCCCGGGGGGGCGCACGGGGGCTAGTAAAGGGGGCCCCACACGTTTTCTCAGGGCCTCTCCCCCCTGCAGCTCACCCCACCACCCTCCCCATAGGGAACAGAAAGATACAAAAAAGGAAGCGGGGGTATTTTTGGGGGGCCTTTAGGTAAAAATCTCTGATGCTGGCTTTTTTTTCCGGGGTTTTATTAAAATAAATTTCATTAAAATTAAACAAGTTTTAAAGGGGGCTAAAAAACCCCCTGCTTTTTGACGTTTCATAAAACCCTCAAGGAAAACCCTTTCCCTTTAAAAGACGGTATGCCCGAAATGCCGGGGGTTTTTTAGACCCTTTGCTTGAAAAATTTAAAAAATGCAATTATTTTTAAAAAACCCCCGGGAAAAAAAACCAGCATCAAGACTTCCTTTTCCTCCCCCCCAAAAAAACCCACCTTCCATCCCTTTTTGTAAAAAAATTCAAAGTCCGCGCTCAAATCGGCCCCAAGTAATTTTTTTTTGCAATGTCCAAATTTTTTTTTGCAAATTCTAATGATCTTTTTCCCATCCCAAAAAAAAAGTTTCCGCCGGAAAAAAAATATGGGGGTCCATCCCTTTTTTATTTTACATACTGGGGGGCACCGGAAGGGTTTAAATTTTTCTCCCCTCATTCAAATCCACTAAGGCTAAAAGGGACAAAAATCCCCCCCAAAACCCCCTCCCACACCCCCGTTAAAAATGCAACCACCCATTCCAAAAACGGGGGGAAAAACCCCCCCAAGTTTTATTCGAAAATCTCAGGGCAAAAACTCCTTAAAATTTTTTTTAAATTTTTTTTTTTCAGCATACAAGGGCAAAATTTTAAAATTTTTAAAAAATTTAAAAAAAAATTTCAGTGCTTCAATAAAAAAATATAAAAATGAAAATACAAAATGAAAAGCAGCTAAAAATAAAAAAGGGGGAAAAATTAAAAATATTTTAAATTCCCCCTAAAATTTTTCCTTTTTTCCCCCGGGGGGAAAAAGAAATATGGATCACATCCCCATCACCAATCCCCAATTTAAAAAAACTTTTTTTTTACACCCACTTTTATATGCTTGCCCGGGGGTTTTTGGGTTTTCCCGGACACCTAATTTTTTAAAATTTTTTAACTCAGGCTGGATTTTACCCAGGGGGTACATTGGGGCGATACATTGCTTTTTAAACCCTGTTTTTTTTTTCCCAAATACCCCCTATTCCTTTTTTTGTAAATAAGACCCTCAACCCTTTCCACCCGGGAAACTTTACTCATCTTTGAAGTTTAACAGGTGTCACATTGAACCCTCTGACCCTTTTCAAAGGAAACCCCCCCTTGGGTTTTGAAATTCCCCGAACAAAAACTTTAAAAGGGTTTTGGGCCCATGCAAATGACGTCATCCTGCCCCGGGCACATACCCCGGGGAAAACAGGAAAGTGGAGGGCCGGGTACCCCGGGGGATTCCCCAAAAAGGGGATGTATAAATTTCTTTTTTGTTTTAACATGGCCGCACATAGGGGGCCCAAAAATGGATGGGGGGGCTAATAAAAATGTTGGGGGCCAAAAAAATGTGATGGGGGGGTATTACAATTTTTTGGGGCCCAAAAAAAATTTAGGGGGCCCCATGTTTTAAGTTGGGGGCCAAAAAATGTGGGGGGGTATATACAAGTTAGGGGCCAAAAACTTTAGGGGGGGCCCCTTTTTTAATTTGGGGGGGCCAAAAAAGTTGGGGGGGCACTTTTAAATTTTGGGGGGGGCCAAAAAAATTTGGGGGGCTTAAAAAAAGTTGGGGGGCCCAAAAGTGGAGGGGGGGGCCCAATTTCAAATTTGGGGGCCAATACTGTAGGGGGGCCCCTTTATAAAATGGGTTGGGGGCCCGAAAGTTTGGGGGGGGATAACAAGTTTTGGGGGCCCGAAACGGGGATGGGGGGGGAAAAAACAATTTTGGGGGGGGAGAAAATGGAGGGGGGGGTATAAAACAATTTTTTGGGGGCCCAAAAAATGGGGAGGGGGGCCCAAATTTTAATTTGGGGGGCCCAAACTGTATGGGGGGGACTATAACAAAATTTGGGGGGGCCCGAAATTTTTGGGGTGGGGCAAATAAATAAATTTTGGGGGGCCGAAACTTGATGGGGGGACTTTAAAAAAATGTTGGGGGGCCCAAAGTTACAAAAAAAAATTTGGGGGGCCCAAAACTTGATGGGGGCCCAATTTAAAAATTTTGGGGGCCCAAAAGTGGGGGGAGGCGCTATATACAAATTTTGGGGGGCCAAAAACTTGGGGGGAAAACAATGTTGGGGGGCCAAAATTTTTTGATGGGGGGTAAAAAATTTTGGGGGGCCCTATATTTTTGTGGGGGGCTATATACATTTGGGGCCGATACTATATGGGGGTATACATTGATGGGGGGCATATCCAGCTTGGGGGGCATAAAATAGGGGGGATTTTCGCCCAGGGGGGGGTAATACAAATTTTGGGGGTTTTACCAAAACTATTTAAAAAAGGGGGTTATCATGAATTGGGTATAACTTTTCTATGAGGGGGGTAAATTTGGGGAATTTGGGGGGATATTCTTAAGGGGGAAAAATCAGGGGGTAGGGGTAATCATAGGAAAACTATATACGGGGAAAAGGAAATATTTACCATGAGGGGGGGCTATAACCAAAAGGGGGGGCTTTTTACCAGGGGGCAAGGGGAAAAATTTTTATGGGTTTTTAAATCCAGGGTAAACATGAATATAATTAAAAAAGGGGTTTTGGCCCCCCCCACTATCATATTTAAAAACAGATTGGGGTTTTTTAAGTTTCATCCCCAAATTTAAATTTCAAAATTTTTTGGGTCTTTTCATAAAGATCTTTTATTACTTTTCACAAGGAGAATTTAAAAAAAAATTTCAGGAAAAAATGTCCAAATAAAAAAATAGTTTTTTCATAATCGGGGTAAAGGGCACAAAAGGGGTTTTAAGGGGCATTTTGTTTTCCCCACTTCCAAACAAACAGGTTTGCTAAAAACAATCAAAAGCTTTTGGCATTTTTGGGAACAAAAGGGTTTAATTTTAGGTTTTCGCTTAATATTAGGAGGGTTTTTATAAATATTTCCCCCCTTCCCCTTTTTTCCCCCCAAAACACTGAAATTGTCTCAAGGTCCATTATACACCCTTTAGCAAAAAAAACATTTTTCCAAAAAATTAAACCCCTTCAGATCCAAGGGTAGAAAATTTAAACCCAAAAAAATTGGGGGACCCCCCAATCTTTTCCCTAATGTTTCCCCCAGGGGGACTTATACCATGAGGGGGGGTTTTTAAACCCAAGGGGATGGGTATAAACTGTGATGGGGGACTAAAATCCCAAAGAAGGGGGACTATAAACCGTTTTGGGGTTTTTTCCCCGTGGGGTCTATAAACCAAGGGGGGGGCGGCTTTTTCCCCCCCTGGGTTTATACTCCCAAATCTTTAATTTTTTCCCCTTTTTTCCATTTTTAAAGGGGAAAAAATTGGGGGCCCCCGGGGTTATACTGGGGCCTTTTTTTTTTGAATAAACCCAATAATTTGGGGATAAAAAATTTTCCCAAAAAATTTTGATTAGCAAAAACTTTTTCACAAAACCGGGGGGATTTTTAATCAAAAATTATAGTTGCATTTCATTTCTTAATGTGGCCCCTTTTTTAGACCTGAAAAATTTTTCCCGTATTTATCACAAATACAGGGCTCTCAAAATTAACTTTTTTTATATTTTCTTTTTCAAAATTTAAAAACATAAATAAACACAAAAATTAAAATAATCAAAATTTCACACAAGGGTTTTATTTCCCAAACGGGTTTTTTTCGTTTAAACTCCCCTCTCCCCCCGGGGTTTTTTTCCCCCCTCCTTCAAACACTCAATCATTTCCCCAAAATTTTTTTTTTAAATTTTTTTTTTAAACCCAAAAAAAAAATTTTTGAACAATTTCAATTTATTAACGGGTTTTCCCATTAAAATTTCACTTTTTTATACTTAATACAAACTTACATTCCCCCCATTTTAAGAAAACTTTTGCGATATTTTCTACTTTGGGGAAAAATTTTTTTTTAAAACAAGAAAAAAAAATAAAGAAAAAAAATTAAAATTTTTTTTTACTTATTTACATATACCCTTCAAAATGATAAACATGGTATAAAAGGATAAATGTTTTTTTTTAAACATTTTTACCAGTATGCTTTCAGGAGGTCTTCTCAACCTTTTTTTAAATCCTTTCCCCCCGGGGGGATGGGAAAGAGGGAAGGGAAGAGAGAAAGGAGAAAAAAAATTTAAAAAACAGAACTCAGGACTGTCAATTAAAAACAAGAGGTGGGGATTGTAAGGACTGACATGAACATTATAGGGGTATCACCCTACTCAGATTAGGAAAACATCTCATTAAAATTTGTAGCGTCTTTAAAAAAACCATTCAGACCATGAGGGAAAGCATTCAGCGTCTGTAAAGCCCAGCCGAGATTCTTCCATTTGTATATGGACTCCAACTCTGAATACCATTCCAGTATGTTTGGGGGTTCTGACCCCCAGTGACAGAATCACCCCCCAGCCGAAAAAAGGCAGAATCTTAGAATGTCCTCTTTGCCCTCACCGAATTCGGCAACACAGAGAAGGCCAACTCAGGGTTTCCGACTATAGTTTCCATTACCAACCTGTAGTTGCAAAAATTTCCCCTTTTCCCAAATTCTCGAGCAGGGAGGGGCCCACCAAATAGCAGCAGCATACCCTTTCGGACCCACTCTCCAGCAATACTTGGGGGTTTTTGGGAGAAAACCTTGCAACCGAAAAGAATCATCTAAATTGCAGTTTAAAGCACTTTTCTTGACCTCGCGAGCCAAGCAACTTAGAGCCATTAGGTAGCCTCCCCCAATCTCGCTGGAAATGGCCTCCCTATTTCTTTCTCCCGGGTTTATCTGGTATTTAGCTTGTCCTTTTCTCTACCACTGAAAAAAATTTGAAAAAGGGGGCGATATCCCCCGGGATATGGAGACTCACAAGAAAAAATTGTTTCCAGGGGGTTAACCGAAGCCCGGGGGCCCCCCTGGCAACCTAAAGGGATTGAGAAAGACGTATTTGTAAGTATTCCCATCAATTTAGATTTGTGCCAATGGAATTTTTTTGCAATACGTTGAATGGGGGAATTCCCTGTATTGTAGGATGTTCTGATGCGTATATCGTCCCCTGAATTTCCCAACCCAAAAGGTCTCCCTTCACCCAGGGGGAAACCCGGGTTACAAAATTTGGGGGTCAAAGAGCTGACAACGTGCATCCGTTTCCTGTCTATGAGCTTCAATCCCTTTTAATTTTTTTTTGTGGAAAGGGAAAGGGAAAGGTTCCAGGCTTCGGGTGGAATCCCTGAGGTCCACCGGGGGTACTGCGGGGGTATTTCCATCCCCTCTTGTCAATCGGGACCCTTTTCCCTTGGGAACCCCTTTGTATTCCCCATCCAAAAGTTAACAAAGAGGGCTGCCTGAAAATTTACGGACATTTGGAAGACCCACTCCTCCTTTTGACGAGGCCGCAGGGCTTATATCCCCCACTCTCGTTTTTTCCCCCCTTCCAAATAAATGAAAAACAAAGCATTTTGGAAAAAAAAGTCGTGGGGCCACCCGCTTTGCCGTTTGCACCTAAGAACATCTCTAGAATTCGCCCATTTCTCACCTTGGGAAAACAAAAAAACCCTCACGTGGCCCTGATTCACTCCTCCTTTGACTATTGAATTTCTTTTAATTGGCCCCCCCCGTACAACTGCCCCCCCCTCCAGTCCATCCTAAATGCAGCACCATGATCACCCATCAGCAACTGTTGCTCAATGCTTTTGCTCTATGCCAGTCATTGCACTCGTCCATACAATAAGGATCCAATTGAAACTGCTTTTTTCTCACCCCAAAGCTTTTCACAGTGCAACACCCACCAATCTCATCCCCACTGTCATCACCCCATTTTTTTCCCTTTATCCTGGAAGTGACTTTAGACCCATTTCTGCTTTAATCCGAACCCCCTCCCGGCTCCAAAGATTTTCCTCGAGCTTCCCCCAATTCCCTGGTGTGCCAACCCAAAAAATTGGGTCTATC
This sequence comes from Allobates femoralis, assembly GCA_033576535.1. Taxonomy (NCBI): domain Eukaryota; kingdom Metazoa; phylum Chordata; class Amphibia; order Anura; family Aromobatidae; genus Allobates; species Allobates femoralis. The sequence continues at coordinate 122,318,321 of JARQOC010000010.1, read as the reverse complement.
CACAACTTACATATTTCAAGCAATCCCTAAAAACACATCTTTTTGGGGCGGCCTATCATGACCCCTAGTCAAAGTCTTTTTAGACATAACCTATCGCCCCACCAGCCCTCAATGCATAAGGGTTGGTGCCACTTATGCTGCTCCTATTTTTTCCCCTTCTCCTCAATTTTACTATACATCATTTTTAAAATAACCCCCCTGTCTTTGTGTAACCCCACCCTTGTTAGATTGTAAGCTTTTATGACAGGGCTGTCATTATTTTGCTTTAATTTTTGTATTATGCTTTGTATTGTATTTTTTTTTTTGTATTGTTTTTATTCTCTGATAACTGTTTTTTATGATTTTTTGAATTGAACCTCTGAATTGTGAAGCACGCAGAATATTTTTGCACTATATAAATAAAATTTATTTTTATTATGATTAGGCTTACAGCTAATGAAAACCTATAGGTCATTTTCTCAAAAATTAAAATGGAGAATAAGGGTCTAAGAGATGAAAAATGACCTAAATAGGGATCAGAGGCTTTACCTTTGTGTGGTTGTGAAGTCACAACCCCTATAAAAGCGATCACAGCTGCTGCGTTCCCCCCGGGTGCATATAGAGTAGGGAGGAGAAGGGGTTAACACTGCGCGCCGTATTCCCACCTGACATCAAAAAGGGTGAATATAATATTGATTTATTAGTCAACAAGTTTTGGCTTCCGGCTTCTTCCTCAGGACAAATTAAAAATTTTTTGCCAGTTTCAAAGGCGTTTCAGGGAGTCCTGAAAGCATTACTAATAAAACAATTTATATTACCCCCTTTTATTCTTGTGGAATATGGGAAGCAGTTTTTAAAACCCCTCATCCTCCCTACTTTAATTTTCTGAAAAACGTAGGTTTTCATTTGGGTGTAACCACATCACAACATAACTAATAAACATTTTAAATAGATTTTCTCTGATGTAAGGGCTCCATAAAATATACGCTCGGAAAAATTAAAAAGACCCCTGCAAAATTTTCAGTTCTGATTTTTCTCTTTTTAAGTATTTTTTGATAAATTGTCATTGTTTTTTTATTCTGTAAACACTACAAAATTCCCCGAAATTTTTTATCTATTTGTAGCAAATGAGAAATCGTCAAAAAAAAAAAAAGAAACAGTGATTTTAAACCTCAAATAAGCAAAGAAAACAAGTTCATATTCATTTAGAAACAACAAAACAATGTTTTAAAATCAGGAACAGTCAAAATCAATATTTTTGGAAAAACCCATGATTTTTTAAACACAGCTTCATGTGTCTGGGCCCTTTCCACCAGTTTTTAACACTGCTTTTGGTGACCTTATGCCATTTCCTTGCACAAAGATTTAAGCATTCTTCTTTGTTTGATGGCCCTTTTGACTATACTTAAAGAGGTTTTCAAGGGTTCATGTCTGGGGAAATTTACTCGCCATGACAGTGCTTTAAAGTGGTGCTTCTTCATCCACCATTGTTGACCTAGCGTCTGACAGGGGCATTGTCCTCGGAAAACCCGTCTTTAAGTTGGAGAACATTGCCGAGCAGAAAGGGAAGCAAGGTTTTTCAAGGGTAACCTTTATGCGGGTTGATTCATGCGCCCTTTTATTAACCTCCCAATTCCAGCCTTTGCTGAAGTACCTCCAATCACACCGTCCTCCACCAAATTTCACATGGGGGCAAACACTGTGGCTTTTAGCCTCTCCAGGGCTCTTCTAACCATTAGATCCAGGGGGTTTGGGGAAAGCTGAAATTGACTCATCAGAGAAGATTACTTTCTCCAGTCCTCTAGGCCAATTCTTATGGTTTTTTTGGGAAATTTCAGCCTGGCTCTCCTTTCTTCTCTTTAATGTAAGGCTTTTTGTAGCATTACATGACTTGAGTCCGCCCCCAGGAGCCTGTTACGAAATGTTCTGACCGTGCACTTTTACCCCGCTGCCATTTGCCATTCTTATTAGTTTTACTTGATGTCATCTTGCACTTCTGAGTACATTTGAAAAAGATGACGGTCACCCGGTCATGAAGGTCGCTTTTGCCCCCTCCTGTCTTAGCTTTGTTGTCCCCAATGTCCCCGTGCTTTACCTTGTGAATGCCAACAAAATTTTTTAAGGGTGGAGGGAAAATGATGCCACTGTACCCTCTGCTATAAAGCCCAAATTTAGCCCTTCTTTTTTATGACTCAAGACTTTTCTTTTTACTCCTTTGGCATGGTTTTAAGGGATTTTTTTCACTTTCATTTCTTTTTGGGGGATTCCCACACTTGTTTTGCCATCCACTTGTCCTATTGCAGGGGGATTTTTGAAAACCACAGCAGTGTTTTTTTATACTTTTTCCCTCATTAAATAAGATTTGTTTAGGGGTCGCCTAATTTAGAACACAAAATAAATGAGTAAAATTTGGTTTGGAAATTTACTGACACGGAATGGAATGGCGTCAAAATTAGAAAAACGTGCAGTGGGCTCTTTATTTTTTTCAGAGCTGTATGTGTTTCACTTTATTTTTGAATTACTGAAAAAAACAACTTTTTTGATGAATTCTAATTCTTGAATGCCCCGTATTATGCTGAAAAATTATTTTGGGGCCCTTTAAATCCAAAACGGAAATGTAATTGGACAATTTTTTCTCCTATTCCCCTGAGATAACATTATATATGTCAGAGAATAAATCATTGGGGGGGCATTTAAAAAATAAAATGTTTTCCTCTAAAACAATGGATAAAAAGAAATTGGGCAAAGTACTAACAGGGGATAGGTACACAATTTACAGTATAAGAGCATTATTACCCATTCTACAAATTTCCGTTAATGTTCCCAGCACTACCGAGCCCCTCTGATAGCCCCGTGTCAGCGCTTTTCTGACATAAAAACCCAAAAAATATCACCCATTATAAACAGCGATATTTCAAAGAATTAATGTTTCTTGAAAATTAAACATTTAAAAATTTTTGCCCTTTTTACTTTATTTCATATTTGAAAATAATGTTTGCATTTTTATTTTTTGTAACTACTTTTTTGAACATTAAACCCTTTTGTTTTGCTATTACTATTATTATTTTTATTACATATAACATAAGACATATATACAATAATGAATAAGTATTGAACACCTTTCCCCTTATTATAAGTAAGGGTCCCCCACAAATTGCGATGTTCCATAACGATATGCCCCGTAAGGATCACGGGAAATCGCTACGGGGGCACTGGGAGAGTTAAACATCGATCTACGAAACGCACAACGATACAGCGACCCGTAAATGACCTCACGGTCGTTGGGACCCTTCACACAGCAGCTAGTCTGACGACTCAGACCTACGTGGCTAATTCGAGTCGCCAACCCGGGGGGGTTGTTAGGGCGTCAAACACAAAAGATCATGCTGGCCAGCGGGAACCCGACAACAAAAAAAAGGCCAGGCCTTTTCCCACACGATCGGCGATGTCACACGGGGCCTGGTCACTGCTGTGGTCAAAAAAAAGCGAGATTGCTGACGAGGTCGCTGTTACGTCACAAAACCTTTACACAACGCGATCTTGCTAGGTTTACGGGGGGGTTTAAAAATTTTTTCTAAATGGCTTTTTAAAAAAGGAATTTTTCATATCAACCCCTCCAATCCACACGTCAAGAAACAAACCAAGATTCCCTAAATTAAGTTTTATTGTAATTTTTTCAAATTTTTACATATAAATATTGTACACTCTTACTGAATTTTATTTAAAAACTTTGTATGTAATTCTTTTTGTTGAAACCCAGACCTCGTATGGGTAATACCGGTCCCCCATTGCTCAGGTGGATTTGGTTTTATTTTTCCACACAAACACTCTTCACCTCCTCAGGGCCCGTGAATCCTTCTAGAACCTGAGATTTGGTTCCTTCCAGATATTTTCTATTGGAGTCAGTCCGGTATCGGCCCCGTCATTTTAGCAATTTTTTTCTTTCTCTAAAACCAGATGAAGATTTTTTTGGTTGTGTGTTTGGGATCAATGTCTTTTTTTAAATGTCCCAAACCCATTTTATCCTCATCCGGTAGATGGGAGCAGATGATTTTCAGAATGTCTTGTAATTTCTCCATTCATCTTTCCTTCAATGAAGACGTTTGCCATGCCGTATGCTGAAAAAACAGCCCCTTCCAAAGAGTTCCCCCTCCACATTCACTGTTGTTTTTGTTTTCAGGTGATTTGCCCCTTTTGGGGCCCCAAACTGATAGATTATGGATTCCAAAAAGTTCAATTTTGTTCTTCTTTGCCAACTAATTCTCCCAGTTTTTCACAGACTTGTAAATGTTGAAAAACTTTACAAGTCTTGAACATGCTTTCTGTTCAGCAAGGGGGTCTTGTGTGTGAGCAGCATAAAGGAATGTGCAAACGGCCATGGAGGGGGGGGCTTACTTATTGTTTTCCTCTGAAAAAATTGTACCTGGATTTTCCAGTTTTCTGTAATCACACAAAGGGCCTTTGGGTCGGAAAAATCTTTTTAAAGATTTTCTTCACTCCTCTGTCTAAATCTTTTGGGGACACTTGGTCGTGGCTGGTTTTATGAAAAATTTTCTTTTTACTTTTGGGGATAGCCCCCACTGCCACGGAACCTTAGAACGTAAAAATCTCTGTAAACCCCTGCCATCAGTAAATTTTTTCAATAAGGAGGCTGTGAAGGTCTTGAGGGCAGCCGCTAGTTTTTTCCCCAAAATGAGATGTTTTTTTTGTGGAAACTTGGTAAATTGGGGCACCTTTAAAAACCATCAGTTGAACCAAAAAATATTATTTTTCACTAAGTGCCCAAAACCCAAACGATAGATTTCAACGGTGTCATACTTTCCCCCTGGCTTTTTTCCCCCCTTCTTCCTTCAGTATTGAATCCTTTTCCCATCCCCATTGCTCAAAATTACTATTAAAAATAATGGACATCTGTGCATTGATTTCTTTGTTTTTGTGGATTTGAAGGGTTTTTTTATGAATCTGGTGAGAAATTATGTCAAAGCACCTTTAGGATTTTTTTTACTTAGAAAATTGGTGCCGGTTTTAATACTTTTTTTACCCACTGCAATTATATACATAAAAATTAATACAGCAGAAAAAGGAGCGGGACCACCGGTTCGGCAATGGAAAAATTTTCAGTCCATACTGGGGGTTACACATGGGCAGGGGGAGGGATAACCTGGACACTCCGTAAAATTATATTGTACACGGTATAACCCGGAATCTCCTGTTTTAATTTTTTATAGAACAGCCGGGTATTTGGAATCTCCCCTTATAAAAATTTAATGTTTTTCAAACCCCATATAACTTGGACATCTCCTGTAATAATTTATATAAACAAGATGGAGCCCGATTCCAAAGAAGGGGGAGTCAAAAATCCAGTAAAATTTATTTACCCCAATATTTAGGGTGTTGGGGAAATTTTTTGGGTTTTAAAAAGGCCTCGTGGGGGATCGAGTAATGGTTTTGGGTCATGGCTAGCACTGCGCACGCTGGGGATTAGCAGGGGGCTTTTGGGGGGGCAGGTGGCAGCCGCAGGGGGGGGGGAGAGTGAGAGCCAAAGGGATGGGGGAGAGTTCAGCGCTAAAACACCATAAACACACACACTCCGTATAATTTACCACCGACCCTGGCGTTTTCTCCGGCGTGATCCCTGAGTCAACCCCTGTGGGCCAACCCGACGGGGTTAAAGGGGCAGGGAGCGGAGGGGGAGGGGAAAGGGGGGAGGGGGCAGGGGGGTGGGCCGGGGGCGGCGAGGGGCAGGGACGTGGAGGGCGGGGAAAAGGGGGAGGCTTTTAGGGGCAGGGCGGCGGAGGCTGGGGGGGAGAGGACGGTGGAGGTGGCAGAGGAGGTGGAGGGAGAGGAACGGGTGGGGGGGCGAGGGCGGGGAGAGGGAGAGGACGGCGGGAAAAAGGGAGAGGAGGCTTAGAGGGAAAAAGGCGCTTTGAAGGGAAAGGGGGGCTGCAAGGGGAGACGGCTGCAGAGGCGAGGGGGCGCGAGGGCAGAGGACGGGGCAGAGGGGAAGGACGGCTGGAGAGGGCAGAGGACGGGTGGAGAGGGGAAGGACGGCTGGAGCGGGGAAAGGGGGAGGGGCGGCTGGGGGCTGGGGGGTCCGAGGGAGGCACAGAGGCTGGAGGGGGCCCCAGGGAGGCACAAGGCTGGAGGGGTCCGAGGGGGGCACAGAGGCGGAGGGTCCGAGGGGGGCACAAGCTGGAGGGGGCAAGGAAAGCACAGAGGGTGGGGGGGTCAGAGGGGGGCCCCAGCTGGAGGGGTCAAGGGGGGCACCAGGCTGGAGGGTCAGAGGGGGGCACACAGGCTGGGGGTCAGAGGGAGGGACACAGGGTGGAGGGGTCAAGGGAGGACACAGGCTGAGGGGCGGGGGGGGCACACAGGCTGGAGGGGCAAGGAGGCCCAGGCTGGAGGGAAAAGCAGCGGTGGGGGGCAGACTCACCACGGGGGCCCGGGAAACAGGTGTACGTAGGGGGAAGGAGGGCGGGGAGAGCTGCAGGAGAGAAGTCCCACCCCCACTCCTTTCTACGCCGGAGTCTGGGGGGCGAGGGTGGAGGGGAGTGGCTGGAGGGGACACGGAACTTCCGAATCGGAAAGTTCCTGTGCCGCTGTCTGTACCCCGCACAGTGACTGGATGACTCACCCCCCGGGCGAAGGCCATCACGAAGTAGGCGGGCTTTTCCCGGGTGTTTTTTTTTTTTCGGGTTAAATATAAATAAGAAAGATGGGCCCCCATTCTAAAAAACGGGTAGTCTAGAATCCATAATATTTATTTTGTAATAGTTTGGGGAGGCGTGAAATTAATTGTTTAAAAGGTGGCCTGTTTTGCACTGCGCGGTGGGTCAGTGGTACACTGCGCGGTGGGTCGGGTTACACTGCGCGGTGGCTCAGTGGTTATAACCCCTGCGGGGGCCAGGTTTGCAGTAGTGCGCGGCTCATGGTTTGCAGTGAGTGCGGTGGCTCAGTGTTAGCAGTGAGTGCGGGGGCTCAGTTTACATGAGTGCTGGCTCAGGGTTAGCATGATGCGGTGGCTCAGTGGGTTAGCAGGAGTGCGGTGGGCCCGTGGGTTTCAGTGATGTGGTGGCTCGTGGTTAGCAGTGAGGCGGGGCTCAGTGGTTCAGTATGCGGTGGCTCAGTGGTTTTGCAGTGAAGGGGGTGGCCTCAGTGGTTAGCATGATGCGTGGCTCAGGGTTTTGCAGTGAGGCGTGGCTCATGGGTTTCAGTGAGTGGGTGGCTCAGTGGTTTGCAGTGAGGCGTGAATTGCAGCGCAGCGGTGTGGGCAAGTGGTCATGCAGCGCCGTGGGCAGAGTGGTCAGTCACGCCCTGGGCAAGGGTCAGTGCAGCCCGTGGGCAGAGTGGTCAGTGCAGCGCCGGGGCAAGTGGTCAGTGCAGCGCCGTGGGCAATGGTCAGGCACGCAGTGGGCAGAGTGGTCAGCGCGCGCCCTGGCAAGTGGCACGAGCGCCGTGGGGAGAGTGGGAAGCACACACATACACTCCGCTATACTTTCCACCGACCCTGCGTCTTCCCCCCCCTGGATCCGAGCGACATTCCCGCCCCCCCGGCAAAGGATCCAATATTTTTTCCGGTAGTTTTTCAAGACATCTTGGGGCCTATATTGGGTCCATTTTGGGGGGAGCGACAGTCGGCGAGAACCAGGCAGCGACGCAGGGGCCGGGGGTAAGTATAGCGAGTGGTGTTTTATGTGTGTGTGTGTACAAAGTGAGGAAGTGGACAAAGTGACGGAATGCGTACAACACACATATACACACATGTGTACTTCATATGGAGGGTGAGGAAAGCGGGAAAAGGGTGGAGGGCAGAGACGGAAGGAGAGCGGAGGGGAGGCAAGGAGGGGGGAAGCTGGAAGGGAGAGGGCAGGGGGAAGGGGACGGGGGCTGGGGGGCAGAGGGCAGGGGGAAACAGACGGGGGCAGGGCAGAGGCGGGAGAGGAGATGGAGGCGGGGGGCAAGGGAGCGGGGGTGGAGGGGAGAGGACAGGGAGAGGGGAAACAGAGGCTGGAGGGGCAGAGGCGAGGCTGGGGCAAGGACAGGGAAGGGAGAGCGGAGCTGGGGGCAGAGACAGGGGGAAGGGAACGGGGGCTGGAGGGGGAGAGGCAGGGAGAGGAGAGCGAGGCTGGGGGGCAGAGGGCAGGGGAGGAAGCGGAGGGGGAGGGCAGAGGGCAGGGGGAAGGAGACGGAGGCGGGGACAGGGGGAGGAGACGGGGGCTGGAGGTCAGAGGAAGCGAGGGTGGAGGCGGGGGGCAGAGGACAGGGAGAGTAAACGGGGGCTGGAGGCTGGAGGGGAAGGGCAGGAGAGGAAGCAAGGCTGGGGGGCAGAGGGGGGGAAGCTGGGGGCGAGGCTGGAGGGTAGAGGACAGGAGAGCAGAGCGGAGGGTGGAGGGCAGAGGACAGGGAAGGAGAGCGGGGGCGGAGGTCAAAGGGGAAACGGAGGCTGGAGGGCAGAGGACAGGAAGGAGAGTGGGGGCTGGATTGCAGAGGAAAACAAGGCTGGGGGGGCAGAGGGCCGGGAAGGGAGCGGGGGCTGGAGGGGGAGGGGGTGGGAGGGAGGGGGGCGGGGGCTGGGGGGCAAAGGACAGGGGGAGGAGAGGGAGGCTGGAGGGCAAGGCTGCAGGAGAGGAGAGCGGAAAACTGGGGGGCAGAGGGGGGCGAAGGCGGGAAAGGGGAAAAGGGCAGGAGAGGGGAGCGGGGGCTGGAGGGCAGAGGACGGGAAGGAGAGCAGAGGCTGAGGGCAGAGGGAAAGGGGGGAGAGCGGAGGCTTGGGGAAGGACAGGGAAAGGGAGAGAGGGGGGTGGAGGGGAGAGGACAGGGAGAGGAGAGCGGGGGCGGAGGGGAAGGGCAGGGAGAGGAGAGCGGAGGCTGAGGCAGAGGACAGGGAGAGGGCGGAGGGTGGGAAAGGGAAGGACAGGAGAGGGGAGCGGGGGCTGGAGGGGGAGAGGGCGGGGGAAACAGAGCGGAGGCTGGGGGGTGGAGGCTGGAGGCAGAGGGCAGGGGGAAAGGGGAGTGGAGGCCGGGAGGGCAGAGGACAGGGAGAGGAGGCAGGCGGAGGGGAAGGAGGGGGGAGGGTGGAGGGGAGAGGACAGGGGGAAAAGAGCGGGGGCGGGGGGCAGAGGCCAGGGCAGAGGGCGGAGGGGAGAGGGCAGGGCAGAGAGGGTGGAGGGCAGGGCCAGGCAAGGAGGCTGGAGGGAGAGGCCAGGGCAAGGGGGCTGGAGGGGAGAGGCCCGGGCAAGGGAGGGCAAGGAGGCTGGGGGGCAGAGGGCAGGCAAAGGAGGCGGAGGGCAGAGGCCTGGGCAGAGGGGCTGGGGCAAAGGCCAGGGGAGAGGGGGCTGGAGGGCAAAGGCCCGGGGAAGGGGCTGGAGGCAAGGCCAGGGGAGAGGGGCTGGGGCAAGGGCCCGGGGAGAGGAGGCAAAGGCAGAGAGGGTGGGGGGGAGGCCAGGGCAAGGCCAGGGCAGAGGGGGCTGGGGGCAAGGGCCGGGCAGAGGAGGCTGGAGGGCAAGGCCAGGCAAGGAGGGTGGGGGCAAGGCCAAACAAGGAGGCTGAGGGCAGAGGCCAGGGGGAGAGGGGGCTGCAGGGCAAGGAGGCGGGGGCAGAGGAGGCGGGGGGCAAGGCCAGGGCAGAGGAGGCGGGGGGCAAGGCCAGGGCAAGGGGGCTGGAGGGCAAGGCCAGGCAGAGGAGGCTAGGGGAGAGGCCAGGGGAGAGGAGGCTGGAGGGCAGAGGCCAGGCAGAGGAGGGAGAGGGGAAGGCCAGGGGAAGGAGGCGGGGGGCGAGGCCAGGGCAGGAGGCTGGAGGGGGGAAAGGGCCCGGCAAGGAGGCTGGAGGGCAGAGGGGGCTGTAGGGGAAGGCCAGGGAGAGGAGGCGAGGCAGAGGGCCCGGGGAGAGGAGGCTGGGGGGCAGAGGCCAGGCGAGGAGGTGGGGGCAAGGGGCCCGGGGGAGGAGGCCGAGGGGAGAGGGGCTGGGGGGCAAGGAGGGTGAGGGCAGAGGCCGGCAAGGGGGCTGGGGGGCGAGGCCGGGCAGAGGGGGCTGGAGGGGAGAGGGCCCGGCAGAGGGGGCTGAGGGCAGAGGCAGGGCAGAGGAGGGTGGAGGGCAAGGCCAGGGCAAGGAGCTGGGGGGCGAGGCCAGGGGAAGGAGGTGTAAGGCAGAGGCCAGGGCAGAGGAGGCTGGAGGCAGAGGCTGCGGGCAAGGGGGCGGGGGGCAGAGGAGGGTGGAGGGGAAGGGCCCGGGGAGAGGGGGCTGGAGGGCAAGGGCCGGCAAGGAGGGTGGAGGGCAGAGGCCAGCAAGGAGGCGGAGGGGGAAGGCCAGGGGAAGGGGGGTGGAGGGGAGAGGCCAGGGGAGAGGAGGCTAAGGGGAGAGGGCCCGGGGAGAGGAGGCTGGGGGGCAAGGCCCGGCAGAGGAGGCTGGAGGGGAAGGAGGCTGTAGGGCAAGGCCAGGGGAGAGGAGGGTGGAGGGCGGGGGCCAGGGGGAGGAGGCTGGAGGGCAGAGGGCCCGGGGGAGAGGAGGCTGTAGGCAGAGGCCCGGCAGAGGAGGGTGTAGGGCAAGGCCAGGGGAAGGGGGCGGAGGGCAAGCCCGGGCAAGGGGCTTAGGGGAGAGGCCAGGGGAGAGGAGGGTGTAGGGCAGAGGGGAGGCAGAGGAGGCTGTAGGGCGAGGGCCCGGGGAAAGGAGGCTGGAGGGCAGAGGACGGGGGGCGAGGCCAGGGCAGAGGAGGCTGGGGGGCAGAGGCCAGGGCAAGGGGGCTTGGGGGGCAGAGGCAGCTGAGCCGTGGGCAGAGGGTCTGGGGCCGGCAGGGGACTCACCGCGGGCCGGGCCCTAGGTGTACTGTACAGGAAGGAGGGGGGGGCAAGCTCAGGAGAGGGGCCCGCCCTCCTCCTCTGTACAGACACAGGAGCACGGGACCCCAGGGTGTGTGTGGGCCCCCCGAGGTGGGGGGCAATCCCCCCCCCGCCCCCGGGATGTAGCTACTGGCTGGAGGGCAAGGGGGGAGGGGGGTGGCTGGAGGGGACACGGGAAATTCCCAGATCGGAACGTTCCGTGTGCCGGGGCCTTACCGGGGGCAGCCCGGCACATGCACTGGATGAGCCCGGGGGAAGACCATCACGGAAGTGGGCGTGGCCTTTTTTCCGGAAAAGTTGCCTTCGGGTTTTTATATAAAAAATAAAAATAATGCTTTATTTTTATTGCCAAAAATTCCGCGCGTTTACAATGTAGGGTTAGAGTACAAAAATATCAACAGTAATAAATACAGAGAGAACAAAAACAATACAATAATTTTATACAAAATAATAGGCAAAGAATCAATGTAACAAAAAAATACAATACGGGATAGGGGTTGACAGGTACAGGGGTTTTTTTCACTATGGTCCAGGGATCTTGAGAAAGGGCAAGAAATAACTTACATGGATGGTCATTTTACAATCTTGTAACCTTTTGTTTGGGGAGTTGTAAAGAGAATGTCCAGAGGGATAGCCATTCACTACTACAGTACAAAGGGCTTCTACTTGAGATGATAGGCCGCCTTTAAAAAGATGTGTTTTAGGGGGCGTCTAAGCCATGCAAAATTTGGATAGCCTGATTTCTTGGGGGAAAGCATTCCAGAAAGGGTTGGCAGCTCTGGAGAAGGCTTTGGGGCCGGGGGTGGGAGGGTCGGATTATGAGATGTTTGTCGAAGGGTCATCTAAGAACGTGAAACGGGTGGGGTTATAGACAGAGTGAGGGAGGAGATGTAGGGGGGGCTGCCTGTGAAGGCTTGTGGGGGAGAAAAAGCAATTTTTAAATTTTATCCTGTAGTGTACGGGGAGCCAGTGTAATGACTGGCACAGAGCAGAGGCACTGAGTAACTTGGGCGATGGGTGATCCGCGCTGCATTAAGGAAGGGCTGGAGAGGAAAAGTCTGGTGAGGGGGGCCGCTTAAAGAAAGTTGCAAAAGTCAAGGGGGGAATGGATTAGGCCACGATGAGGGTTTTTTTTTGTTCCATTAGAAAAGGACGGGCTCAGAGATATTCTTCAGGCGTAACAACAGGCCGGGTGAAGATTGTGTGTGGGGGAGAAGGAGAATCGTATCAACCATAACACCCAGACAGCGAGCCTGCTGCCCAGGGTTTTCGTGGGGCCGCACACTGAAGAGAGATGTCAATTTAGGGGGGTTAGTGATGGGGACCGAAGAAGTTCAGTTTTGGAAAGGTTTTGTAAGTTAAGGGGGGGAAACCAACTGTAAAAGAATCTAGAAAGAGGGGCGGAGAGGTAAAATTTGGGGGGAATAGACCAGGGGCTCCAGGAGTTTAGAGAAAAAAGGGAAAAAATTGGGAAATGGGCTTTGTTTTTTGCGGGTGGCAAGGATTTTTTTTTAAAAAGGAGTGATGATCAATGTTTTAAAAAAGGGGGAAAAATTTCCCGAAAAGAGGGGGGGTTGAAAATTTTGGTTTTTGAAAATGACCTTGGGGGGAGGGGGGGGGCAAGGGGTTTAGGGGAAACAGAGTGCATTTTGGGGGGAAGGAAAAGGGCCTAAATTTTCTTCGGGGACGGGGCCCCAAATTTTGGGGAATGAAGGGGGATTTTTGGGGGGGAAAAGGGGGGGAGCACTTTGGGGGGTAAAAAGCTATTTCCCATTTTTCAAATTTTTCCCCGAAAAGAAGCCAGGCACAGCACGACCCTGACCTTACTTTTAAAAGGGGAAAATTTAAATTTAAAAAGGTTTTTTTTTTTTTTTGGATAGGGGAACCCGGGGGGGAAATAGGCGTTTGGCAAGGGAAGGGGGGGGGTTTAAGGGTTTTTACAAAAATTTTTTTAAAAGGATAAAAATCCCTGGACGAGTTTTACTCCAGAGACATCACAAATCCGAACATTGCGAAGGGAATTTATTTTTTTAAAGTTTCCAGGGGTGTTTTGGTTTTTTTGTTTTGGGGGTTTTTGCGGGGGAGGGGGGCCCCCCTTTTGGGCCATAACTTTTTAAGTTCATTTGTTTATTTACTGCCTACTGGGAGGGGAATTAAAAGTTGGGGGCGAGATGAGGGAGTCTGTATCATTAAAGGGTTTAAAGGCCTTAATTTCTGGATGTGTTTTTGAGGGTTTCTGTGGGGGCCCCCCGGGTTTGGGGTGAGAAGGGGGGAAAATTTTTTTTTTAGAGAAAGGGGGGTATCTAAGGGAAAGGGGAGCAGAGCCCGGGGAAAAACCCCAAATCAAGGGGGGTTTCCCCCCCCTTTTTCATCCAAGGGTTAAGCTGTAGAGGCCCCGGAATGGTTAAAAGGCTGGGAAAGCCCAAAATCTGTTTTTGGGAAAGTTAAAAAAACTCCCCAAAAAGATTTGGAAAAAGAGGACCAAAATCAGCCCCGCGGAAAAATGAGGAAATTATGACCCGGGGGGGTATTCCACGCTACTCAAGGGGGGGGATGGAATACCTAAAGGGAGGGGCCCAAAAAAAGGGGAAAGAGTGAGGGGTGGGGGAAACCTGGAAATACATTGTGGGGGTGGGGGAAAACCAACTCCACCCCATTTTTTTTCCCCCGGGGAGGGGGAAAGAAGAAATTTTTCCGCCGGAGAAATAGCACAGGGGGAAAATTTTTTGAATCCTGGGTCCATTCTGTAGGGGCCCCCTTTAGAAGTTGGAAAGAATAAAAGGGGAATGAAGGGAAATTTTTTTCATACAATCGTGGATTCCAGAAGCCCACATTTTAAAAATTTTTAAAAAAGGGATTCCGGTTTTTCCACTTTAAAAAATAGTTTATACAAAAACCCCCGGGGTTTTTTTCCCCGTAAAAAATAAAATTTTAAAAAGGGGAAATTTTCCCCCTTTTAACCCTGACATAAAATTTTATACTGGGAATGTCCAGGGTTTTTCCCCTGTAAATATAATTTAGGCAGAAGTCCAGTTTTAAATTACAAAAAATTTTAAAACAGGGGAAACCCCTTTAACCCTGTATAAATTAATTTTAAAACAAATTCCAGGGTTTTACCCCTTTTAAAAAATAATTTTTTTAAAAGGGCATTCCAGGGTTTCCACGTACAATTTTAAAATTTTAAACAGGGGATGCCCCCTTTTACCACGGGGCTTTATATAATTATATACAGGAGATGTCCAGTTATACCACTGTACATATATAATTATATACAGAGATCCCAGGTTAAACCAGCTGTACATATATAATTATATACAGGAGATGTCCGGGTTATACCAGCTACATAATAATTATATAACAAGAGATCCCAGTTATCCCGGGCTCTACATATATAATTATATACAGGAGATGTCCGGGTTATACCACAAGGAAATAATTCTCACTGTTTACAATATAAAATTGGACATTCTCACAGTACTTTGCTGGTTTATTTGCTGCGGTATCTTTATAATAGTTGCTGTCCTGTTCTACATCCACATTTTTCTACATCCACATTTAGATCATTACCAGAACAAAACAAAACATGCGTTCTGCCTGCAGCCACCACTAGAGGGAGCTTACTGCATTCTGCTTTTATTATTGCGCTTAACAGTATGCACAAAGCTCCTGAGCTCCCTCTTGTGGCACTTATAGAAATGCAGCATTTTAGCTCTTTAAAACTATGGAGATAATTTGGAGCTTTGTATCAGGAAAAAAAGATGTAATTCCTATAAATATTTATTACGAAAGTAATCCGCATTTCAGAATCAAATCAGTCGTTTGAAGAATTTCCATTAAATAGCAAGTACATAAAGTGAGGCGGTGCTGCAAATACATCAACAGTTTGTGTCAGAACTTTTCTTCAACTGTAATGACTTTCATAGAAAAATATTAGTAGAATATTAGCTTATATACCTTAGAAATCCTACAGTTAAATATGGAAATAGCGAAAGGAAAGTTCATCCCTGGAACTGTTGTTGCTTCAGTTCAATTTACATTTTGCTATTCAGACCATTGCTGCTTAATTACTGAGGTTTTTTTCTTGTTTAATGCGTTAACGCCGGATTCAGTACAATATTAATAAAACAAGGTCAACGAACCTTTCATATAAGAACGGTGCTTTGTCAAATTATACACAACATATGACTGGTACATTTATAAATTCAACCTGCTTGCGAATAAAGTCACAAATCATAATGAATTGGTTAGACAGCATTATCATCAATTTTCTGCAGGTACAGCTGTGGGAAATCAGTCATTTCCATCAAATACCTTTGTCAGCTTCTGCGGCAGAATCATTTTTTATATTTAAAGGCTACCGAAATGTGTAACACAAAGTACTTCTCTCTCTCTGGGTATTTCTCTCCTATGGGTGGCGCTTTTGTGCATGTATGTATACTATTGTACAATATATATGTGTGTGTATGTATAGAAATCTACACTGCTCAAAAAAAAATTCAACAGTACAATGTAATTCCAAGTCACTTCTGTGAAATCAGCCTGTCCAGTTAGGAAGCCACACTGATTGTGAATCAATTTCTCCTGCTACAACAGGTAGAAATGATAGGCAATTAGTAAGACACCCCCTAGTAAAGGAGTGGCTCTGCAGGTTGTGACCATTTCTCTGTTCTCATCCTTTTTGCTGTTGTTTCGGTCACTTTTGCAGTTTGTCATTGATCTCAGCCCTGGAGGTAGTATGAGGGCAGTGTCTACAACCCAGAAAAGTTGCTCAGGTAGTGCAGCTCATCCAAGATGGCACATCAATGTAAGCTGTGGCAAGAAGGTTAGCTGTGTTTGTCACCACAGTGGCCCAAGCATGGAGCAGATACCAGGAGACAGGCTAGTATACCAGGGACATGGAGGGGGCCGTAGGAAAGCAACAACCCAGCAGCAGGCTCGCCATCTTCTTCTTTGTGCAATAAGGAACAGGAGGAGCCATGCAAAATGACCTCAAGCAGAGGATTAATATCCATGTATCCAGGACCGCCGTTAGGGGGGAACTGGTCTGCCTGGAGTCAGGGGCTCCAGCCATGACTGCAAGGGGTGTGGCCATTTGCATCAGGGAGCAGAGCCCGCCCCCCCACCAGCACACGCTGCTTTAAGACAGGACTGTGAGTCTGTGTGTGCACTGAGCCCACATCAGCAGCAGGCCTCAATGTGCACAGGGGGCCCGCCCACCTCCTCAGTACTAGTGAACAGGGGACCTGCCCAGGAAAGTACTATGCCCTCCATGGCCACGGCCGAGGACCGCCCATCCCCAGCCACCCACTAGAACACAGACCCCCGTGCCTCGGCCTCTATCGTCCAGAATTACAAAAAATGGTCGCAGAGGCGGTGCATGCTCAGATCCAGATCCTCTGCCATTTTCTGTAAGCTTGTGGGTCCTGCCTCCAGAGCTCAGCTCACCCCCTCAATGGTGGGGTCCCGAGAAGAAGGGGGGAGAGATGATATGTCCCTTTTTGCTCCTTCAGGCTCAGCTCACCCCCAGTCTATGTGCCCCCTAACCCTCTGCAATTCTGTGTATGCCTTCAGTGTCTCTTGTATACTATGTGTATATATAGCAGTCTCCTATGTGATGCATATTATTTACAAAACATATCACAAAGTCGACTGCTCTCCAGACCAACGCACACCTGGGAAGATTAGTTATCACCGAACATCACAGGCACAGAGAGAAGCAGCTACAGTTGTCAAATTAAAGGGACCCTGTCACCTCCAAAAAGCCACCTAAGCTACAAAACATGTCCCTGCACCATCCTATCATTATCTCACACTCCTTTTGTCTCCTAAAAGCATCCTGTGAAAGTGCATAAAAACGATTTTATACTCCCTCATTAGGCATTATAATTAGTAGGGGCTATATTCTTTAGCCCTTAGGGCGTGTTGTTTTGCAGGCTCCAGGATCCTCCCTCTCTCTCTCTGTGCTGCTGTGATGTGGAGCTGAAGGCAGGACTAATGATTTGCATTCTGTGAGTGACAGAGAGGGGGGGGCAAAGCCTGCACAAGCAAAGCAGCACAGAGAGAGAGAGGGTGGATCCTTGAGGCTGCAAAACAACACGCTCAAAGGGCTAAAGAATATAGCCTCTACTAATTATAATGCCTAATGAGTGAGTATAAAATCGTTTTTATCTACTTTGACAGGATGCTTTTAGGAGACAAAAGGAGTGTGAGATTAGTGATAGGATGCTTCAGGGACGTGTTTTACTAGCTTAGGCTGGCTTCACACCACGGTAATGTCCGGTTCGGGGCTGTTCGGTGTATACCAGACAGCCCCGGACCGGTTTTTGACCCCATAGTAGCCTATGGGGCCAGATGGAGCCGGATGGCAGCTCTCTGCCATCCGTTTTCATCTCTGCGGTGGAATCCGGGAAAAATCTGATTTTTCTCACCGTACACAAAAACGTTGCTTGCAACGTTTTTGTGTCCGGGGAGAAAAATCTCCCCAAAATGCAGTATCCCGGATTTGCCCGGATTGTCCCGGATTCTCCCGGATCTGGGGCAATCCGGTTCTCCCTATCATGGAGCCTATAGGGCCAGATTGCCCCGGTCTGGGCGAATCCAGGAACCGGATACCGGCGGCTGCACGCCGCTGTTGTTTCAGGACCACGACTAGCTCCATGCTAGCCGCGATCTTGAAAAATCAGCAGCTGCGGCTGCAATTACAGCCATCCGGCTGCACACAGGACTGGGGGGCACATTTGGCCCTCCGGTACTGTGTGCTGATCCTGTCCGAGGCTGTCAGGTTCATGCCTGACAGCCCAGGACCGGACTGCGCCGTGGTGTAAGCCAGTCTTAAGTGCTTTTTGGAGCTGACAAGATCCTTTTAAGTGAGTTAATGAATTGTTTAACTAAATGTAGCAGGGTAATGTGACAACCATCTGCTGCGAGGCTGAGCTACTGGTAAGGCAGCACCCCGAGAAACCCCGAGACCCTTTTGCCCTATACAGGGATCTGGAATTACAGCGGAGCCCAGGAGGTAAGTGCATATAATGAGCAGCGGACAGGAGCAGGAATGTCACCAGAAAGGGAGTATTAAATCAGGACCCGAAAGCATAGCAGGGAGTCAGGGTCAAAACCGGGAGAGCAACAAGGTACAAAATGGTCAGGCTGTAGTAAGGTAAAAAATCCAGGCAAAGGTCAGAGTCAAAATAGCAAAATACACACTAGATCACTGGGGAAATCAAGACTATATCTGGCGGCCTGCAAGATAGGCTCCAAGGTGTAGGGTGTGGCTCCCCCTCATAGGCTGGAACTCACAGCCTGATGACCTCATCCGGACCGCCCCTAGAACCAGGCCAGATGGTGATGCACGACTGGCACCAACCATCCCACTTCTGATAGAAGAACGAAGCCTGTGACTACCAGATGTCTCTGTAGGAACCTCACTTCTGAATCCTCATCACCCACAGGAGAAACACGGTGATGCCCAGCAACAGAGGAAGGTGTCAAAAGGAGCAAGTCCATGTGAGGACATGGCCCTCCTATCAGCGGCACCACCGCCTCCCAGCGGCCGGGGCAGGGACACCAGCCACCGAGTCCAACGGCGACGTGACAAGTAATATTCAAACTGATGCGCGGTCCTTGAATGATGGTAGAAATTTCCAAATGTCCCCCCAGCAGGAGAAAGGTCCCCCACCCCTTTACAAGGTAATGAATAACACCACCAGTATTATTCTGCCTTTTGTGGCATTTATTATTCACATCCCTCGTCAACTCACAATGTATAGAAAGAGATTAATGTGTGATTACTGATGACGTGGTGCAGAAGTGGAGTATTTCCAATAGTAGGCGGTGAAACTATGGAAGGTTCAAGGGGTGGAGGCGCAGCTTGGGTGAAGGTGGAGCAGGGGTGGAGTCTCAGGGGGCCCAAAATTTTGCCAGTCAGGGACCCCGAAATTCCTAATGGCAGCCTTACATGCATCTACTCAAATTGTCATAAACAGACTCCATGAGGGTGGTATGAAGGCACGATGTTCACAAGTGGGTATTGTACTTACAGCCAACACCATGCAGGGCAATTGGCATTTACCAGAGAACATCAAGGTTGACAGATTCGTCATTGGCGCCCTGTGCTCTTCACGGATGAGAGCAGGTTCACACTTAGCACAGCATGAGTTTGGCAGTGGGTCAGTAATGGTGTGGGGAAGCTTTTGTTTTGAGGGCCACACAGCCCTCCATGTGCTATCCAGAGGTGCCCTGACTGCCATTAGGTACGAAGATGAGATCCTTAGACCCATTGTGAGACCATATGCAGGTGCAGTGGTCCTTGGGTTCCTTCTGATTGATGACAATGCTAGACTGGATGATGAAGGAGCTCGGCAGGAGGTTCTTCTAAACATTTTGTAGACCTGACGCCAGATGTTCTGTCTATGAGTCTTGTGCAGATTCTTCTGTATCTGGATCGTAGACAGATGGGTTGATCAAGGTATGTGCACACAACGCCGCCCTGCAATCCCGCCGGACTGATAGCACCAGCACCCCTTCTCCCTGGTCTTCACTCTCCACCGGCGGACTGACAGCACCCCAACTTCCCTGCCCGCTCTTTGTTTCTGGCGGCAGGGAAGTTTAGTTCACCCCTGTTTACATTACTAATCCAGGGCTTGATGTCAGCTGTCAATCATCAGCTATCACTCACCCACTCTATTACCCTGATTGCTACTGCACCAGGGCAACCGGACGGGCCAGGTAAGTGCCAGGAATACACCCATAGTTATTGCCCCCTGCCAGGAGCAATAAGTATCGGTCTCCCCAGTGTGAAAATACCAACCTCCAGCTGTGTCCTTAATCATTGCGTTTATGGTCTCATCAACTTTTTGGTGTAATTGGTTACACATAACACAGTACTGCAAAAAAAACGTTTATTGCATAGTACTGAAAAGATCTGTACAGTGTGCAGTATATTCAAGTATACATTTTTGTGTGTACAGTATATATATTTATCTAATATATAAAGTTGAGTGTATGTGTGTGTGTGTATGTCCACTAAAGCAATCTGCACATTTCACATTAACAGTCATGACAAGGAGCTGGAAAAGAAATTGGTACTACATAGGGTGTTACTCACAACACATATCACGGAAAGTAACATCTTGACCACAAGTTGATGTCCCGAGGGCCTGGAGGCCTCAGCACTTACAGCCAAGGACAGGCTAAGTACTGTGTTTTAAAATATACATAGTTTTATGATGCAACGTTTAAAACTCCGTGCCTCCTTAAATGGAAGAATAAGCCTGCTTAATGTTATGTTTAGAAAATAAAAAAGTTTTTCAGAGGGAACCATGCCGGACGGCGTGGGGACACGCTGGTTTAACACTGGGGAATGTGGCACCCCTGTGACCAGGGTGGCCACAGGTAGGAACTGCATCCAGGGAGGTGGAGACTGGTTACACACAAACCACCTTCACAACACACACCCACGGACACAAGACTCAACCCGGAGCCCGGGCGTCTAGGTGGGTAAGGGGTGGTAGGAAAGTCACAGTGGGTGGGGACGCAAGTCAGGTGACGGACCGGGTACAAAAGGGGGATACAAGGAGGAGTTAGTCAGTGGGTGCCGAGCAGCCAAGACGAGTAGGCCAGTGGGTGCCGAGCAGCCAAGACGAGTAGGCTAGTAGGTGCCGAGCAGCCAAAACGAGTAGACAAGTGGGTGCCAAGCAGCCAAGACGAGTAGGCCAGAGGGTGCCGAGAAGTAAAGACCAAGAACAGACAGAGAGGCACTTCCCGGAAGGTGTTGGGCTCCCTGGAGGCGCAGAATCCTGTGAGGCACAGTCCCCTGGAGAGAGCCCGCTCCACAGCCTGTAGCCCAAGGGAAGGGGAGTAACCGGACCAGTGCAGCTGGGTCCGAGGATGATGGCAGAGGACGACTGGCAGGAGGGATCCCCTGCAGTACATGGTAGTCACACGGGTAGGAAAGGGCCAGGTGATCCCCCGAGGCTAGGCTGGGACCAGAGAGTCGGCTCTGAGGGACCGAAGCTATATGCCGGATCCCAGACACACCGACGGGGGACTCTGATTCTAGGTCAGAGTTCCTAACAAAACGGTTTGGAGGAACAGCAGCACATAGAATCCAGGCTTGCTACCCATACACCGGGAGAAGCCAGACAAGGGACCGAGTTGCCCCCATACAGTCCACAGAGAGAGAATTGTAGAGGAAAGCCTGAAAGGAATCAGAGAAAGAGAAGGGTCTCAGAAGGAAACCTGGCTGCAGAGGGTTAAGTGACTGTCCGGAGTTACCCGTGATTAAGAACCGTACCGTGAATTGTGTACACTGAGAAAGAACTTGCTAGTAAACCAGGTGAACCCTGCTTCAGTCTCCTGTGTGTGATTCCCTGCATGCACAACTGTATATTCATATTACACCTTCTCAGAAGCAGCCCCAACCCACAGCAGGCTCATCCATCCGGCTGCAGCATCATCCATCCTCCCGGCAGCGGCAGCAGCAGCGGTGGTCCCCATTGACCACAACCTGTGGGTGGCGTCATGACAACTCCTGTAAATATACCCCTTTTACTTGTGGGCTCGGGACATGGTCCGGACCAAGACCGCCGTGATAACCCCTGTGATACCTCAGTCCGGTACCTAGTACCCAGTCCCAGTGGGCTCTACAACTTGGCATCACGAACAGGATGGACCCGTTCCAACAGAATCGGACTCTGTGTGCCTAAAACTCGTGAGTTGGACTATTTTACAAAATCTGTGCATAATGGCGGCCATAGGAGCCTGAAGCCATGTGCAGGGGAGGTGTGCCCAGACCCCCCATCGTGGGCCGGCCCAGTCCAGAGCAGGAAAAGAAAGGCCCGTCCTGGCTGCTCTTAACTCTGGGGAGCCAGCCATTAATCCCAAAGAAGAACCTCCGCCCCAAACTGAGGCAATAAATGAGAATATGTCGGGAGTCGAGGAGAACGCCGAAAGAAGGTGGGGCAAGCAACAGAACGGTGTGCAGCCACCATGACGAGACACCCGGATGGAAGGATAGGACGCCAGGCTGAGTGGCAATATCGGGAGACCCAAAGTGATTCCGGAGGCCCACAAGGATTAATCGTGGAGGAAGCTGGCCTGGAAAAGACCCTTGGTGACCGAGAAGCCATGGCGGAAGGCGATAGAAGGGACCCGGAGGTCCGCGACACCTGGCGGGGTGTGCTGAGACTGTTGCCCCAACAGCTAACACGAGTTCAAACTGAACAGATAACCTGGGTTCAGATTGATTATTATCATCAATGCCAGCAGTTCCTGACCGTACAGCCCGGCTGGGCTCATGTCCCTGATGATACCTGGAGCAGTGAGAAACAACCGTTGACGGAGCTGGTAGATGTGACTATCCCTGAGACTGTACCCCAGATGACTGGTAATGTGTCCGACTCTCTGGAGCCTTGAGGAAGGATGCCTGCAGTTACCGGAGCCACTGATCCCTGCCCCTGCATCCATGGAGGTGAGAGGAGAACAGCTCCGTTGTTGGTGGGAGCATGATGAAAAGGAAGATGAATTGATGGGCTTTCCTGGGGATCCTGCAGCTGGAACAGACCCTGTAGAGGTGGTGACTAGGGATGAATACCTGCGAGATTGCGCCCGGAGATGGGAAAAGGAGGAAGCTGAGAAGCTGGCCAGAAAGGGAATTAATAGCCCGTACCCAATACTCCAAAGCGGTGGCCCGGTGATATTCAGATATTAATAGATCCCTGTGGCATGATAGGGGAAATTGTTAAGATTAAGCCTAAGGACGGTTATGCATTCGCTAGAGAACCCGGAGCAGACAGAGATGTCTTTATAAATAGGAGAGACGTGGAGAGAACATCTCCCTTCAGATCACCCGGATAGGGAAGTTATGGTTGGAGAGTGGGTGTCATATATCACCGTAAAAGGAGAACGAGGCCCATACGGCATAAGGGTAAAGAGACTATCCCTCAGATCCCAGACAGACACAGAGTATCGGAGACAATGCACCCGGATTCGACAATTGACACGGATTCAACGACCATGGTAGATGCGGGAACACAGACTGTATACAGCCAGTTGCTGTCCAGCGCATTGGAATCGTTAGAGCTGTTTCCAACAAGAAGAACACCATTGGTCCTGCCATGGAAGAATAAGTGAAGAACCCGGACTTCTGCAAGCAACTGTAAGTGTGAATGTGATGTGTTCCTTATTGACCCCATCCCATACCTAAATGAATGAACAGCTTTTTCCCCTGCTTGTCCTTTATGTTTTCTCAATAGACAATGATATCATAGACAATGTGTGATATAGACGTTATTTGTAAATAGTTTGAGCACCTAGTGTGCTCCCCATTGGTTTTATGACCAGGTAGCACTGCGAGACTGTGTGCACCAGAACTTTGAACTGAAGCAGCTACTTGTGTTTGTAAAGGGCTTTTTTGAAACACATGTGCCCACTTTTTGAAGTCCTTTATACTTTTTAAGAAAAGTAATGTGCCCTTTTTGGTGAATGTTTTAAAGTTTTTGCACTGAACTGAGTATGCATAAGAGCCGGTATCATTATGCCACAGGACTCTTAAGACTGAACTTGTGCAACCCGTGCCCGGAAGGGTTAAAGAAAGTGTGGTGTAAGGTGCCGGTCACGGAAAGTAACATCTTGACCACAAGTTGATGTCCCGAGGGCCTGGAGGCCTCAGCACTTACAGCCAAGGACAGGCTAAGTACTGTGTTTTAAAAATGTACATAGTTTTATGATGCAACGTTTAAAACTCGTGCCTCCTTAAATGGAAGAATAAGCCTGCTTAATGTTATGTTTAGAAAATAAAAATGTTTTTCAGAGGGAACCATGCCGGACGGCGTGGGGACACGCTGGTTTAACTCCGGGGGAATGTGGTGCCCCTGTGACCAGGGTGGCCACAGGTAGGAACTGCAGCCAGAGAGGTGGAGACAGGTTACACACAAACCACCTTCACAAGACACACCCACGGACACAAGACCCAACCCGGAGCCCAGGCGTCTAGGCGGGTAAGGGTGGTAGGGAAAGTCACAGTGGTGTGGGACGCAAGTCAGGTGACAGACCGGGTACAAAAGGGGCCACCAGGAGGAGTTAGTCAGTAGGCCAGTGGGTGCCGAGCAGCCCAAGACGAGTAGGCCAGTGGGTGTTGAGCAGCCAAGACGAGTAGGCCAGTGGGTGCCGAGCAGCCAAGATGAGTAGGCCAGAGGGTGCCGAGAAGTAAAGACCAAGAACAGACAGAGTGGTCACTTCCCGGAAGGTGTTGGGCTCCCTGAGGGGCAGAATCCTGCGAGGCACAGTCCCCTGGAGAGAAAGCCCGCTCCACAGCCTGTAGCCTAAGGAAAGGGATGAGACCGGACCAGTGCAGCTGGGTCCGAGGATGACGGCAGAGGAGGACTTGGCAGGAGGGATCCCCTGGAGTACATGGTAGTCACACGGGTAGGAAAGAGCCAGGTGATCCCCCGCAACATAGTGACACCCAAGGCTAGGCTGGGACAGAGAGTCGGCTCTGAGGGGACCAAAGCTATATGCCGGATCCTGGACACACCGACGGGGACTCTGATTCTAGGTCAGAGTTCCTAACACACAGGCTGGAGGAACAGCAGCACATAGGACTCAGGCTTGCTACCCATACACCGGGAGAAGCCAGACAAGGACTGGGTTGCCCCCATACAGTCCACAGAGAGAGAGTTGTAGAGGAAAGCGTGAAAGGTATTAAGAACTGTACCGTGGAATTGTGTGCACTGAAAAAGAACTTGCTAGTAAAACCCAGTGAACCCTGCTTCAGCGGTGGTCCCCATTGACCACAACCCGTGGTTGTCACGACAACCCCTGTAAATATATCCCTTTTACTTGTGGGCTCGGGACACGGTCC
>JARQOC010000010.1:122275003-122293549 GCA_033576535.1 Allobates femoralis | reverse complement strand
TGAAGAATGTTGAACAGAGCCTGAAAAAGTGATACATTGTGTTGAAGTAGACAAATCACTCATTCAGCATCTTCCGACTCTTCCAGACATCTGTATAGAGGGCACAACACCAAGAGCGGCCATTTGGCACCCTCGGCAACTGTCGAGGTCACAGAGGTTGGACCCCACCAAAATTTTGCTCAAATGAAGTTTGACAAACTCTTCCTTCCTCTTAGTTTATAGATTACAATGTAGTAACTCATGAATACAGGAAGGCTGGTCGCATGCCAGAATATTGAAGATTAGTTCATTAATAGGTTCAGTAACTGATCATGCGTCAGCATAATAATAGCAGCTAACAGATATCCTGACTGCAAAGCACTGTTAAGTAGCAACTTGCAAATCACTCGAAGATGCATGTCAAACTGAGAGATGACAGAGTTAAGAGAAAGCATTCTTCATCCATTCGATTAGCACAACACATTTAGAATATGCTGCAGTGCATATAATGGTATGTATTGTCTTATAAATCCCGCTCATCATTCATTAGCGCTCAGATGAGAGAGAAAAATTGTATACACCTTTGGTGAAGTTCACCTCCGGATTAAATGAATGAATTATATGGAAGGATAGCATCTGAGCAATTCAAAACGGCATATTAGCTGTATTTAAAAAAGCATTTCATTTATAATGTGAAACAATACCTGGATAATCTATTGTGAGCCATGCCGTATTTATCAGCCTCGCTCACAAAAACTGATTAACTGACATTCAAAGTTGACGGCAAATTAGGTTTTTCTCAGATGCAGAAAAATGAGTGAAAGTGGCATCAAATCTCTAATTAAAAAGGGCCCAGGTTCACTAAGTAGTGCAGTAGTGCTCTTAATTATCCATCCACGGTATGGAAAGCTCATGGTGGAGGTAGCAGGTTTTTAATTGTGTTTGGCCTAAGGCTTGTATCATGGCACATATGGGTGTCATGACGCTGGCTACATGTGTCACAATAGTTTAAGTGTCATAGTCAGAAAAAAAATTATATTATAGTGGGACCAGATTATAAAGGCTATTTATTTCAGCCTATAGGGATGAAGATGGTTAAGTGTTATAAATTGAGCTTGTAAACGGCTCTAAGCTTCACCTTAGGGCCTTGATCCTTTGTTCTGATGGAACAACCTTGATCGTACCTTGTAATAGATCTTTTGTATAATGTCCTAGATGTTCTGTTCAAATGCCTTAGGCCGGAGACACAATGAGCGAGACGAGTGGGAGATACTCGAATGAGTATCACATGCCTCACCTGGCCTCCGTCTCTGGATGGGAGCGTGTCAGCTGCATAGAAGCACATGCAGTTGACTCACTCCTGGCAAGAGAGCCGGCGGTCTTTCCGGATGCATCATGCAAGACTTATGTGAGTGTCAGTGTGTCTCCGGTCACACTCAATTCACAGGACTCAGTCATGTCAGTAATCCGTGGCGAGGACCCTTAGAACAACCTCTTACCTGCCAGCACCTTTGTCTCTTTTTTGATTAACTGGCCTGGCATGACATTAAATGTATTTCATGCTGCAAAGATTACATGATATCAGGCCGACTAATCGAAACGATGCTGTCATGCAGGCAGTGGTGGTTCTCAGATTTCATGCTCAGTGGCCACACTTCACTGATGTGACCGATGGACTAGGTCCTCCAAATTAAGATGCAACAGTTCTACTCTGGACCTTGAATCTGGATCCTCTGTACTAGTTCATTAATTTTCCTTCCAATAGATCTCCTGTACTAGTTCAATGTTTCCTTCTATGATCCCCTGTATTAGTTCATCAATTTGTCCTTCTAAGGGTTCCCTTGTGTTAGGACGTTATTTCTGTTTTCTTACGTACCTCTTGACATGAACATTAAGTCCATGTCCTGCTGTACCTCATCATTAGATTTCATTTTTGTATTTTGATATTTTGTTCTGATTGATCTTCAGTTATGTGATCTGTAGATACATTAAAAATGAGACAGTGGTCCACAACATTCCCAAATATTCCCTACTCCTATTTCTTTCATATTTCTTGTTGCCAAACAAAACTATCACCTTTGCCTGGAGAAAACCGGGGCTTGATTTCTAGGTCATTAAAATACGGATCTTGGTATCCGAATAATGAAAATCTTTCAGCTATATTACCTGGTAAGGTAAATCAATTTGAGAAAGTTTGGTCACTTTGAGCAGATTATAGTCACCATACTCCATTTGCTGCACCAATCTCTCCTTACATTCCAGACTCTCTTTCTCCTTAATAAATCTCACCTACTTGACTCCCTCAGTACCTTCAGTACTCCCGGACTGAGTAAAGATTTTTGTAAGATCATAACAGTAACAATAACAATAACAGGTATCATTACAGAGTCTCAAAATTTAAAAATGTACAAAAAGCACTGAAAAAACTGGTGAAAATAGGAAAAAGCAGTCCTTATGGCACTAGTCCATTCGCCACAGGCTGTAAAAGAGAAGAAAGAATAGTTTTGCCACCACCAGTCCTGTGGCTGTGGTCCAATGTTAGACAGGTGAATTCAGGGAAAAAGGGTAAAGGTTTGAAACTTTTAACGGGTTAACAAACTCTACACACAATTTCCCTACGGGTATCTCTGCTTAGGCGTCCTGGTCTTACCTTCTCTCTACCCCAGGCACTTTCTGTTCCTAACTTAATGTGCATGGGGCTCTGCCCAGTTCCTCCACCCTTCTATACACTACTATTTATATCTTTATACATAAGTCATTATTTACCCATTTTATACCCATTCTCCATACCTGGATGAGGTCGGACCTTGGGTACTGCGACATGACCTATGTAGAATAGGTGTCTCATGTGGAGTACTCAATTCTCTGTGAGGTGGTAAAACGAGTAGTTGTCTGCGAGGCCTTATTCTCACTGTAGGACTGGCAGGTTCACCGATTGTAGGAATCTCTGGTTCCGGTACAACAGGCTGTACGTCTTGTACTTGAACGGGCTTGTCTCCTCTTCTTGATTCTTCTGGGGTTGGAACTTGTTCTTCAACTGGTTGATAAAAGGAGAGTACTGGTACTATGATGGCTCCATCACCTTGAGGCCAATCTTCTGGGAAGTCTCCTAATACAATGTGGATTACTCTTTCTCTCTTTTCTTCAACTGGAGTTGAGTAGGAATCTTCTTCTTGCGGTTTCAGCTGTTCTGGACATTTGAGGTGATCTCTTGAAACTGTCAAGGTTGTTCTTCCTTCATCACGGCTAATTATGCAAGTTTTGCTGTTGTCAAAGTTAGATTGAAGGACAATGTAGGGTTCAGCTTCCCACTGGTCATCTAGTATCCAGGTCTCAAGGGTTCAGCTGGCGCATGTTTGTTGTAGTCTCTTTCCTGTTTTTCCCTGATGTGTTCTAAGTTCTTTTCTACACATTCTTGTACCTTCTTGCATTGCTGCTTGGGTAGAGTTCCAATTTTCATCAGAAGCATCTGTGTTTGGTACTACAATTCCCATCTCTAGGTCAACTGGGAGTTTTCCAGGTCTTGCTCGCATCAGGTATGCTGGTGTGTAGTTGGTGGAAATTACAGATATGTGGATGTACATGTCCACTAGGTCAGGTAGTTTCTCTAACCACTGATTTCTTCCTTCAAGGGGTAATGTCTTCAACTTATCGATGACAATGTTGTTCATTTTCTCACACAATCCATTTATTTGTGGATGGAAAGGTGTGATTCTGATCTTTTTGCAACCGTATAAGCCCAAAAATTCTTGAAACAGTTCAGATTCAAATGCAGAATCTTGATCTGTCAATACCTGCTCTGGATACCCGTGTGGTCTACAGAAGTAGGTTTGAAAGGTTTTGGCTGCTGTTTTTGCTGTTAAGTCTTTGACTGGTGCTACCCGTAAGAATCTGGAGTAGTGGTCTACCATGGTAAGAGCGTAGGTGTAACCTGATCTGTTGGGTGTCAGCTTCACATGATCCACTACTTTTTTAAGGGGTTGCTTGGTGATAATTCGCTGTAATGGTGCCATTTGGCTTCCCTGGTCCTTTCTTCTCAGGTGACATGGCCCACAATTTCTACACCATCTCTCAATGGAACCTCTCATGCCAACCCAGTAGAAATGGCCTTTCAGCAACATCTTTGGCTTCTTTCAGCCAAAATGTCCTGCATCATTGTGATATGCTTCCAACACCATCTGGACATCTCTTTTGGGTACCACTATCTGGCAGACCATCTCATGAGTTCTGGAGTTGATGTGACGTCTGCACAGTCTCCATTGGTAGACAAACAGTTTTCCTTTCTCATTCCATAGGTGTTTTGCTTTTTGTGGAGCATCTGCACTCAGGCAGGAATATACTTTAGTTATCAGCTCCTTGACTAAGCTGACAGCTGAGTCACTGTCCTGTGTCTCTTTCCATCCATGGTGAGGTAACGTGTTTACTGTTGTCTCCTGATGTCTCTGACTTTTTTAATAACACAGGGATGCACTTGGGCAGTGGAAGGCTGGTAGCTCTACTTCTTCTAGCTCATCCACATCTTCTCCCGCATCTGGTAAGTTAGGCATTCTGGACAAGGCATCAGGCGTTCTTATGGCCCGCCCGATACTTGATGGTGAAATCATAATTTGATAATCTGGCCATTCAGCGTTGCTCCATTGCTCCCAGCTTCGCAGTCTCCAGATGTGTCAGGGGGTTGTTATCTGTGAAAGCTGTGAACTTTGAAGCTGCCAGGTAGTGCTTGAACTGTTCTATAATCACCCAGACCAAGGCCAGGAACTCCAGTTTGAATGAGCTGTAGTTCTCTAGATTCCTTTCTGTAGGACGGAGCTTCCTGCTGACATAGGCTATCACTCTTTCTCTGCCTTTCTGTCTCTGTGATAAGACAGCTCCTAATCCCACATTGCTGGCATCGGTGTATAACAGGAACGGTAGACTGGAAAGGAGGACCTCTGATCTTGCCCTTCTTAGACTGTCCTACCAGGAGATCTTGTATGGGCGCTGCTATCTTCGTGTGCCCTTGATGAACCTCCTGTAGTACCTGACCAGTCCTTAGAATTGGCGTACCTCTTTAAAGGTAGTTGGTTCTGGCCAGTCCTTGATGATGGTGACCTTGTCAGGGTCTGGTGCTACTCCTTCTGCACTGACCACATGCCCAAGGTATTGAACTTTTGATTTCAGCAAGTGGCATTTTGACAGCTTTAGCTTCATCCCGTACTTAGACAATGGTTCAAACACTTCACTTAAATGCTGCAGATGGTCTTCATAGGTCTTAGAATACACCATGACATCGTCCAGGTAGAGAAGCAAGGTTTCAAAGTTTCTGTGGCCTAGGCAACACTCTACCAGTCTCTGGAATGTTCCTAGCACATTACACAACCCGAATGGCATGCTGTTGAACTCACATAGTCCCATCGGTGTCGTTAAGGCTGTCTTCTCACGGTCTTCTTCTGCAACGGAGACCTGCCAGTACCCATTAGTAAGTTCTAGGGTTGAAAAGTAATTAGCAGACTTCAATGCAGTAAGTGACTCTTCTATACGGGGTAACGGGTAAGCATATTTGTGTGTTACGCGATTAATTTGCCTATAGTCTACACACATTCTCATACTACCGTCTTTCTTTTTAACTAGGACCAGTGGAGCTGGCCAGGGACTACAACTATCTCTGATGACCCCTGCGTCCTTCATGTCCTGAAACATCTCTTTAGCTTGGTGGTAGTGTGCTGGTGGTATAGGCATGTACCACTCTTTAATGGGTGGATGGTTTCCTGTGGGTATGTGGTGGTGTACCCCTTTTATCCTCCCAAAATCAAGTGGATGCTTGCTAAACACCTGATCATACTCTTGAACTACCCAATAAATTCTGTATTTGTGGAGAGAGGGTGTGTGATCAGTTCCTACATGGAGTTCCTGACACTAATTCTCTAACTGCTTCTTGGAGCTGTGATCCTCATCTGAACCTGGTTGAGTCAGTGGTTCTACTGCATGTATTGAGTTGTTGTCTACATGGTACAATTTAGCAACAGTTGAATACCTTAGTAACTTAATTTCATCATCACCATAGTTCAGTATGCGTACGGGTACTCTTCCTTTGTGTACATCAACCACCCCCTGGCTGTCAGGAGTGTAGGGACTACTTTCAGACAGCACTGGCTCCACTACCGCCTGGTAGTCCTGCCCTCTGAGGCCTATTGCTGCCCACACCATATCATCATTTCACTTCTTGGTGGTACCACAATAGGAATTGGGTCTGTTTCCCGTACACTACCAATTTCACCACTTGTTAGGTTTACCTGTTGCTGGTACATGAGGGTTCTGATTTCCTTCAGAAGAACCCTCCTCTGCCCAGGATGAGCAGTATCTGCACTCTGTTGGAGTAAGAACAGCACTTCTCCTAAACAATTACCAATGACATTTGTACCAAGTATAATATGTGGGTTCCTCTCATTAGGATTAGCCTCAACCACAATAAGTCCTTGGTTCTTTAATTCCACCCTTCCCACCTTTATTGTTACCTCCCGACTCCCCACTATGTTGACAGGTAACCCATTGGTAGCAATAATAGACAGGTTAGGGTCTGGAGGGTCAAGTTCAGTTTCAGACCAGGGAGACACACTAATAAAAGAGGTTTTTGTTTGTTTTCTTTTGTTGATAAAAAGTGAACTAGAGGCTCAGCTATATTAAATTTAAAAACAATGTGGCAATTGCGGTTATCTTACGTAGCATACCTCAGGGTGAGGAAGGAGGCAGTGTACCTCCGAAATGCATAGGTGACTGACCTAACCTTACAGACAGCCCGCCCTCCCAGTATGCTCCCCGCTCCGAGAACGCAGCACAGCGATCCCCCGCCGCCACACACCGACACCGCGGCACACCGACACTGCCGCACACCGACACTGCTGCATACAGACACTGCTGTACACTGACACTGCTGTAGGAATCTACTATATAATTGCCTAATCGTGTCTGTCTGTCCAGAAAATCACGCACCACCGCACACCGACACCGCCACACAACACTGATAGCGCTGCACACCGACACCGCCGCACACCGATTCCGCGACACATCGATACTGCCGCACAACACTGATACTGCTGCACACCGACATTGTTGCACAGCGACACTGCTGCACACCGACACTGCTGCACACTGACACTACTGCATACAGACACCGCTGTACACTGACAGTGCTGTAGGTATCTACTATGTAATTGCCTAATCGTGTCTGTCTGTCCAGAAAATCGCGCACCAGAGCTCATTGGTTGCCGCCAGTCGCGGCAACCAATAAGCAAAGCGTATGCAAAACAGCTGAGCGCATTCAAAACTCGCGCCAAGCTGAAACCTGGTGACGGTGACGCATCGGCGTTGATATCGCCAGGATACATGCGTCCGGCTGCGGCTATTGTCGGGAGATCCGACAGTAGCTGCGGCTCATCTACTGCCGCACAGAGATCTGTACTACCCCGACCGCCATATTGGAACACCCACTTTATGGGTATTCCTATATTTGGCGGCCGGAATTCAAATCCTCCGCCAAGCCGCGCTACTTCTCTGATTGGTCACCGCAGCCGACGGCGACCAATTAGTGAAGTGGCGCAGCTTGGTGGGAAATATGAATCCAGCAGCGCTGATTGGTCGCCACCCTCAGTGGTGACCAATCAGCGGCGCGGGATTCAAAACCCCTGCCAAGCTGTGCTCCGTTTTGCTGATTGGTTGCCGCAGGCTGGCGGCGACCAATCAGCGAAGCGGAGCACGGCTTGGTATATTGGTGCGCAATTTGAACTGCCGCTCATAGTGTGACGCCCTTCTCTGCTGTTTACAATGCTGTCAGTCACAGTGTGACGCAGTTCACTCCTGTTTACAAGGTATTCTAGAATATCCGATGCGTTAGAATCGGGCCACCATCTAGTAGTTAATAAATAACTTTTCCCACATGTCTATTTTACATTCAGCACAATTTTGGAAAAAAAAAAATTCTTAGGAAATTAGAAGGGTTCATAGTTTTTCAGCAATTTCTCATTTTTCCAACATAATTTACAAAACCATTTTTTAGGGACCGTATCAGATTTGAAGTGACTTTGATGGGCCTAAATGACAGCAAATACCCAAAAGTTACACCATTCCTAAAACTGCACACCTCAGGCTGCTCAAAACCAAATTGAAGACGTTTATTAACCCTTTAGGTGCTTCACAGGGACTAATGCAATTAGAAAGGAAAAAATGGAAATGTAACTTCTTCCAACAAAAATGTTACTTTAGCCTCAAATATTGCATTTTCACATGGGTAAGGCTGGCTTCACATAACGATTTTGTGCCTGTCCGTGGGATCCGACTTTGAAGGGGGATCCCACGGACAGGCACGGATCCATATGGATCCCTGCAATTGGATGGCAAATAGCCATCCGATCTGCAGGATCCGTGTGGATCCTGCGGTCCCCTGTCTCTCCCTACTCCTGCCTCCTCCATCTTCTTCCCTCTCCTATTCTATATGATGTGCCCCCGCTATTCTATCTGTGTCCACCGCTTCTCTATCCTCATCTATCCCTATCCTGTCCCCTGTCCTCTCCCTGTGTGTAAAAAAATAAAAAAACTCCTCCGGGAGTATACATCACCTGTCACCGGCTCCAACGCTGCACACGATCAGGGCAGAAGAGCCTGTGATGATGTCAGAGACCCGGTCACATGACCCGTCAGCTGACTGGGTCATGTGACTCTGACATCATCACAGGTCCTTTAGCCCTGATCGTGCTGCAGCGTGGGAGCGGTGACAGGTAATGTATACTCCCGGAGGAGTTTTTTTTATTTTTTTACACCAAGGGAGAGGACAGGGGACAGGATAGGGATAGATGAGGATAGAGAAGCGGGGGACACAGATAGAATAGCGGGGGCACATCATATAGAATAGGAGAGGGAAGAAGATGGAGGAGCAGAGAGCAGGGAAAGACAGGGAGATACGGAGCCGACATCGGATCCGAGGTGAACTCAGATCCGATGTCCATAGGCTCCTATGCTGTGGGCACATCGGACAGCCTCGGATCAGCAGTGATCCGAGGCTGTCCGATGTGAGTCACGGACACAAAATTGTAGCAGGCTACGATTTTGTGCTCATGATTACATCGGATGGGATCGGATGGTGCCAAAATCGGATGCCAATAGTGGCACATCCGATCCCATCCGATTCCCATAGGGGAACATGGGGTCCGATTTCGGATCCGATTGTATCCGTTTTGAAACGGATACAATCGGATGACCGAAAATCGTTATGTGAAAGCAGCCTAACAGGAAAAAATACACATATAATTTGCTGTGCAATTTCTCCTGAGTGCGCCGATATCACACTTGTGTTGGAAAATCACTGTTTGGGTGCACAGCAGGGCTCAGAAGGGAAGGCGTGCTATTTTGACTTTTTGAACAGAAAATTTGAAGCATCCATTAGCTGACACCATATCGCCTTTTATGATCCCCTGATGTGCCTAACCAGTGGAAACTCCCAACAAGTGACCCCATTTTGAAAACTACACCCCCTCCAAGGAATTTGTCTAGATGTGTAAAGCATTTTGAACCCCAAAATTCTTTGAATGTTTATACATGAAGCTGTGAAAATGAAAAATAAGCACAAAAATGTTCTTTTAGCCTTATCTTTTGTATTTTTACAAGGGCAACAGGGTAAAATTGTCCCAAAATTTTGTTGGGCAATTTCTCCTGAGTATATCCATACCCCATATGTGGCGGAACACCACTGTTTGGGTGCATGGCAGGGCTCAGAATGGATGGAGTGTCACTTCACTTTTTGAATGGAAAATTGGCTTGAAACGTTATCGGACGCCAGGTCGCATATGAAGATTCCCTGATGTGCCTAAGGTGTGGAGCTCCCACACAAGCGACCCCATTTTGGAAACTAGACAACCACAAGGAATTTATCTAGATGTTTAGTAAGCACTTTGAACCCCAGGTGGTTCAAAGAATTTTATAACGGTGCGCCACGAAAATCAAAAAGTACATTTATAACCACAAAAATTGTGGTATAACTAGTGATGAGCGAGTATCATCAATCGCACTCCCTATACTCATAACAAGTAGTTTTAATACTTACAGATTCATCCAAATAGTGAGTCTAATGTTAGTCAAATAGTGATTAGCTCTGCCCACATACATCTGGCTATAAAACGAGTCTTTCCGGGACAGAGCAGGAGGGTGGAGGCTTTTTTACGAGTTCAATGCCTAAAACACCTTGCTGTGCCCCCCAGGGAGAGCCTACCATTCAATCTGCTCTCACTGGGGGTACCAGCTCTCAATGTTTACTGAAGGGAGCAGGCAATTTGTGTCACATCGATAACGATCGACACATCACTCACGAGCACCAGCAATACTCTCCGAGTGATGAGTATCGCCAATACCGTACTATCCATGCAAGTAGCAAATGGTAATGATTGCAATCGCTCATCAATAGCTTTAACCTTAACTTTTTCAAATTTACTAGGGTAACTGGCTAATAGACCATAAAATATGTTGTGCAATTTCTCCTGAGTACCCCAATGGCTCATATGTAATAGAAAACAACTTTTGAGGTACAGTGTAAAGTGAAGAAAAGAATGAGCTCCACATTAGAGTTTAGATTTAGTCAGAATGGTTTGCGATTGCCATATTGCGTTTGGAGAGCCCCTGATGTGCCTAAACAGTGGTGATCCCCCACAAGTGACCTCATTTTGTAAATTAGACCCCTCAAGGAATTTATCTAGATGTTTGATGAGCACCTTGAATCCCTAGGTGCTTCACAGAATTTAATAACGTTGAGCTGTAAAAATGATAAAAATACATTTTTAACCACAAAAGTGTTGCTTTTACTTCAAATATTTTTAATTTACTATGGTAACAGGAAATAGTTGACAATAGAATTTGTTGTGCTGTTTCTCCTGAGTACGCTAATGCCCCATATGTGGTTATAAGGATTTTGAGCAGAGTCCAATGGGCCCCGGTGCAAAATTTAGACCTGGGGCCCCCCACTCACGTTGGTCAGTTGTATGGACCCTGTTTAATGTTCGAAATCCTATAAAGACCCATGAATTGACCCCTTTCCCCTTCATTATGTATTAATGTTCCTCATTCTGGAATATGCCCCTTTTAGTGGTATATCGGTATATATGTCCCCCGTCCTGGTATATATATATAGTCTTCCTCCTCCCGCCACCATAGTCCTCCAATTATTATAATGCATCCCTATATTCCTCCATATATTACAATGTACCCACATTGTCCTCTATGTGTTATAATGCATCTCATTGTCCCCCATTCATAAGGTAGCCCCCATAGTCATCCAATTATTATAATGCACCCCATTATCCACTCTCCATACAGCATAATGCAGCCTTATATTCCTCCATATAGTATAATACAACCTCACAGCCCTCCATATGGTATAATGCAGCTTCATAGTCCGCTATAAAGTATAATGCCGCCTCAGCCCTCCATATAGCATAATGCAGTCTCATAGCCCTCCATATAGTATAATGCAGCCTCATATCTCTCCATATAGTGCAGTCTCCTCTCTCCATATAATGCAGCCTCCTCTCTCCATATAGTGCGGCTTCAAATAGTGAGCCTCCTCTTTCCATATAGTGCAGCCTCATATAAATCAGCCTCCTCCTTCCATATAGTGCAGCCTCTTCACTCCATATAGTGTAGCCTCATATATTGCAGCCACCTCTCTCCATATAGTGCAGCCTCATATAGTGCAGCCTCCTCTCTCCATATAATGCAGCCTCATATAGTGCAGCCTCCTCTTTCCATATAGTGCAGCCTCATAACTCTCCATATAGTACAGACTCATATAGTGCAGCCTCATACTGTATAATGCACCCCCATCCTCCCCCCATAGTCCTCTTGACACCGTGTACTCAAAAAATAAATGTTTACTTACCTCTCCCTGTTCCCTCACTGCTCTGGTCTCCTTTGCTGAAGACTCAAGAGGCTGCAGTGCTGGCGTGCATTCCACTGTGGAACGCATAAAGCAGGAAGTGACACCTACTATTGTGGAGGAGTGGCACCAGCCTGATGTATGAATTCCACAGTGGAACTCACAAGCAAACCTGGCGGATATGAGGAAGTGAGGGGAGGGGTGGGGCCGGCAGAAGTTGGAAGCAGGAGGCTCCCCCTCCCCTCCTCTATATAAATATATATCATTTGGGGTTTTTTTAGATTTGGCTACTATCACAGTAAAAACGCTTTTTTACAAAACAAATGTTTTTTTTCATCACCGAAATTCAAGGCTATAGTTTTTTGCTTTTAATTTTCTGCTGACAATAATGTGAGGTCTTGTTTTTTGCAGGATGAGTTGGGGATTTTATTGGTACTATTTTTTTTTTTTTGTTAAATACGAGTAACTTTGTTAAACAAGATAATTATTAGTCAGAGTTGTTAATGGTTGCACAATATCATACATAGTACATAACGCCTACTCGATTATTTTAGAGTATGTAAAGCTGTTATCCACGCCTTTGAATTTTGTCTATACAACAAGACAAGTAATAAAAATAAAAAATAAGAAATATGAGTTTTTATAATTACCGTATATACTCGCGTATAAGCCGAGTTTTTCAGCCCAAAAATTGGGCTGAAAAATCCCCCCTCGGCTTATACGCGAGTATATACCCAGTATACAGCCGCCAGCCCGCCACCCCCATCAGTATACAGGCCCCCCCATCAGGATCCAGGGCCCCCCTCCTTGCTCTGCAAAACCTGCAAAGGAAAATCATTATACTTATCACTGACCTGTCGCCGCCGGACCGCCGCTTCCATCGCGATCCCCGTCTTCTTCCAGCGTCTTCCGGCTTCCTGTGGTCACAAGCAATGACGTCATTGCCTGCGACCACAGGAAACCGGAAGACGCTGGAAGAAGACGGGGATCGCGATGGAAGCGGCGGTCCGGCGGCGACAGGACAGTGATAAGTATAATGATTTTCCTTTGCAGGTTTTGCGGAGCAAGGAGGGGGGTCCCTGGATCCTGATGGGGGGGCCTGTATACTGATGGGGGTGGCGGACGGGCTGCTGTATACTACCACTGGGGCTGCTGTATACTACCACTGGGGCTGTATATACCTCTGGGGCTGCTGTATACTACCACTGGGGCTGTATATACCTCTGGGGCTGCTGTATACTACCACTGGGGCTGTATATACCTCTGGGGCTGCTGTATACTACCACTGGGGCTGTATATACCTCTGGGGCTGCTGTATACTACCACTGGGGCTGTATATACCTCTGGGGCTGCTGTATACTACCACCGGGGCTGTTTATACCTCTGGGGCTGCTGTATACTACCACTGGGGCTGTATATACCTCTGGGGCTGCTGTATACTACCACTGGGGCTGCTGTATACTACCACTGGGGCTGCTGTATACTACCACTTGGGCTGCTGTATATACCTCTGGGGCTGCTGTATACTACCACTGGGGCTGCTGCTGTATATACCACTGGGGAGGCTGCTGTAACACTGCTGGGGCCTGTATATACCACTGGCGAGGCTGCTGTATACCACACTGCTGTGGGCTGTATACCCGTGCTGGGGTCCACCCTCAGCTTATACACGAGTCAATAGGTTTTCCCAGATTTTGGGGGCAAAAGTAGGGGGGTCGGCTTATACACGGGTCGGCTTATACACGAGTATATACGGTATTTACATATATCCTCTTAAACTTGAGGAACCCAACATACCATCAAAATTTGAACTGTTGTTGACACAGTATATTGTCAGAAGGCCTTTCCTGACCTTAATTTATACCTTTAGCTCATAGTCGGCCAGGGGGGTGGGAAAAGAGGGTAGTGGGAAAGAAGAAGAAAGAAGAATACAAAAACTATGACTCAATGACACGGCTAATAAATCTCAGAGGTGGGGTTTATAGGGACTGACACGATCAATTATGGGGGCAGCGCCTAGCTCAAATTAGGAGAACGTCTCCTTATAATTAGTGGCTTCTTTAAATATAATCCACTCAGACCAAGTGATGGTGAAAGCATTTAGTGTCAGTGACAGCCCAGCTGAAATCTCTTCCATTCTATAAATGGACTCCATCTCTGAGAACCATTCCAATATAGTTGGTGGATTCTGATCCTTCCAGTGACGAGGAATCACCGCTCTAGCCGCAGAAAGGCAGAATCGTAGAATGTTTCTCTTTTGGGCCCTCACGGAACCAGGCATCATAGAGAGCAAGGCCATCTCAGGATTTCCAACTACATGTTCACCAGTAACCAACCTGTAGTTTCTGAAAACTTTCTCCCAAAATTCTCTAATCAGGGAGCAGTCCCACCAGATATGCGCAGTGTACCCTCTTCGGACCCACCCCTCCAGCAATAATTGGAAGTCGTTGGAGAGAACCTATGCAGCCTGCCTGGGGTACGATACCATCTAAATTGCAGTTTATAGCACTTCTCCTGTGCATCGCATGAGCCAGGCAACTTATGAGCCAATAGGAAACATCTCTTCCATTCTTCAATGGACATGGGCTTCCCTAGTTCCTTCTCCCAATTTATCTGATATTTATGCTTATCTGTGTTCTCTACCGCTGATAAAATTTGATAGATGGCTGATATCCCTCGGGTGGCGAAGCCTCACATGAAAAAAGTTTTCCAAGAGTGACAATTGAAGATCGGGACCTCCTGACACCTTCACGGATTGCAGGAAAGATCTTATTTGTAAGTATTTCCACCAGTTAGGTTTTGTACCAATGGAATTATTTTGCAATACATTAAATGTGGGAAGCTCCCCTTGTTGTAGGATGTCTCTGATACGAGTATCATCCTGAACTTCCAACCCAAGAAGGCTTATTGGTACTATTTTGAGCCACATCATTTTTTTTTATCACTTTCTATTCCACATTTTGTAAGACAGAATCAAGAAATAACTGCAATTCAGGAATTGTTTTTTGTCTTTTTTCTTCGCACCACTCACCATGTTGTAAACATGATAACCAAGCTTTATTCTTGGTGTAAGTATGATTACAGCGATATCAGATTTACATTTTTTTTATGTTTTGCTGCTTTTACAACATAAATACGGTACTACATTAGAGAAAAAAAGGTTTTTGCATTGCTGTATTCTGAGAGTTATAGCTTTTTATATATTTGCTAATGGAGCTGTATGGAGCCTTATTTTTTGCAGGACAAGATGATGTTTTAAGCGGTACCATTTTTATTTTTATGACTTTTTGATCACACTTGGTTCCACTTTTTTTGTCAGCTGTATGATAAAAATACATCATTTTTACAACATTTTTTATTTGTGTGCTCGCTGAAGAGGTTAACTAGTGTGACACTTTTATAAAGCGGTTTATTACGGACATGACAATAACAAATATCTGTATTTTTTTACATAAATTAACTATTGGATTTTTTTATTTTATTGTTCTTTATTTTCAATTTTTTTATGTTTTTACATATATATTTTTATTTTTACACTTTTTTACTTAGTCACTATGTGGGATATTACCTTTTGCTGCTCTGATTGCAGCTTCACTGTATTGCAATGCTCATTTACAGCTGCACTATCACAAGCTTCAGGAATCATACTTCAGGCATGATCCCTAAGGTTTGCCATAGTCTGGTGACCCGAAAGTCAACATGACGACCTCGGGTCACCATGATGACGGTCAGGTCCTTGCGATTATATTGCGGGGGGCACTAACTGAAGGGAAGAGGGAGTTTGATCCCTCTACCAATCCCCTAAGTGCCGCAATTGATATCGATCACAATATTTAGGAGGTTGAACAACTAGCGACTAGGTAAGGATCGTCCTTGGCAGTAGGGACTAGGTAAGGATCGTCCCTGGCAGTAGGGACTAGGCAAGGATCGTCCCTGGCAGTAGGGACTAGGTAAGGATCGTCCCTGGCAGTAGGGACTAGGTAAGGATCGTCCCTGGCAGTAGGGACTAGGCAAGGATCGTCCCTGGCAGTAGGGACTAGGCAAGGATCGTCCCTGGCAGTAGAGACTAGGTAAGGATCATCCCTGGCAGTGAGAGCCAGGGCTCGGCTGTCGGGAAAGTAGAGTCCCTGGAGGCGATCGCCATGACGTACCTATACATCCAAGGTCAGTAAGTACCTCTGATCTAAGAGGTTTATGTACAAAGGTCGTAAAGGGGTTAACTTCTTATGCTTTTCCCTTTTTATCTATCTAACCAATTGCTTTGTGTATGTCCTCTGATCGCTGTATAATACCATCTTCTGATATTAAAGTATAATAGCATAATAAATGTTCTTTTTTTTCCACTCAAAATCACAATATTTTCGCAAAAAAATGAAAAGTTTAACGCAGGAACCCATGAGGTCAGTACAGATGGAAGACTGTAGGTTGTCACAGAGAGTGTGGGCTGTTTATTGAACATGAGGGGATGAACTATTCTATTTTCTACCCTGAGAGTTTATTTTACTGTATAATTATGTTGCAGCCTCGCACCAGTTCCTTCTCCACATCCCACTCTCGCTTTTAGTAGCTGAACAGCTGGGGAGTAATCATATATACGTTTAATGTATGTACTTCTCATGATTATATATTTACTTATTGAAAAAAAAACCTTAGCTTGTTTTACTACTGAAAAGGAACAAAGTGAGGTTAATTTGGATAAAGAAAAAGAACTGCAATGCGAGCTCTACGATATATGTGTAAATGCATACGTCTAATAAAAAAAGGTAGTCGGTAAAAAATCGGCAAAAAACTCTAGGATGCTTATTGTTACGGTAGTCAGTAGCCATTACACGTGTTGGTTTTTGCACAGAAAAGACAATAATACAGTTGGTAAAGAAAGTATTCAGACCCCTTTACATTTTTCACTCTGTTTCATTGCAGCCATTTGGTAAATTAAAAAAAGTTTATTTTTTTCTCAGTAATGTACACTCTGCACCCCATCTTGACTGAAAACCCCCCCAGAAATGTAGCAATATGTACAAATTTATTAAAAATGAAAAAACTGAAATATCACATGGTCATAAGTATTCAGCCTCTTTGGTCAGTATTGATGATAAGTATTCAGCCCCTTTGCTCAGTATTGATGATAAGTATT
Source organism: Allobates femoralis (assembly GCA_033576535.1). NCBI lineage: Eukaryota > Metazoa > Chordata > Amphibia > Anura > Aromobatidae > Allobates > Allobates femoralis. The sequence continues at coordinate 122,276,543 of JARQOC010000010.1, read as the reverse complement.
CGGCCCCTTTGCTCAGTGTTGATGATAAGTATTCAGCCCCTTTGCTCAGTATTGATGATAAGTATTCAGCCCCTTTGCTCAGTGTTGATGATAAGTATTCAGCCTCTTTGTTCAGTATTGATGATAAGTATTCAGCCCCTTTGCTCAGTGTTGATGATAACTATTCAGCCTCTTTGTTCAGTGTTGAGTATTTGCACCTTTTGAGCTCATACAGCCATGAGTCTTTTTGGGAATGATGCAGTTTCCCCCCCTGGATTTGGGGATCCTCGGCCATTCTTCCTTGCAGATCCTCTCCAGTTCCGTCAGGTTGGATGGTGAACATTGGTGGACGCCATTTTCAGGTCTCTCTAGAGATGCTCCATTGGGTTTAGGTCCGGGCTCTGGCTGGGCCAGTCAAGAATGGTCACAGAGTTATTGTGAAGCCGTTCCTTTGTTATTTTAGCTGAGTGCTTAGGGTCATTGTCTTGTTGGAAGATGAACCTTCAGCCAAGTCTGAGGTCCAGAGCTCTGGAAGAGGTTTTCATCCAGGATATCTCTGTACTTGGACGCTTTTTTGTTTCCTTCAATTGTAACCAGTCGTCCTGTCCCTGCAGCTGAAAAACATCCCCATAGCATGATGCTGCTGCCACCACCATGGGATTGTATTGGGCAGGTGATGAGCAGTGCCTGATTTTCTCCACACATACTGGTAAGAATTAATACCAATAATGTTGTCTCATCAGACCAGAGAATCTTATTTCTCATAGTGTGGGAGTCCTTCTTGTGTTTTTTTGCAAACGCTATGCGGGCTTTCGTATGTCTTGCACTGAGGAGAGGCTTCCGTTGGGCCACTCTGTCATAAAGGCCCGACTGGTGGAGGCTGCATTGATAGTTGACTTTGTGGAACTTTCTCCTATCTCCCTACTTCATTTCCGGAGCTCAGCCACAGTGATCTTGGGGTTCTTCTTTACCTCTCAGGTCTAGGAAGACTTCTAGTGGTCCCAAACTTCTGCCATTTAAGGATTTATGGAGGCCACTGTGCTCTTTTGAACCTTGAGTACTGCAAAAATTATTTTGTAACCTTGACCAGATGTGTCCCTGTTCTGCCCTTACACATGTAAAGCGCCATGAAACCAATGGCGCTATATAAATAATAATAATAATTTATTCCATGACACTTTACATGTGAAAAGGGGCATACATAGACAAGTACAATATTTATGAATACAAGGCACAGACAGGTACAGGAGGAGAGAGAACCCTGCCATTGAGAGTTCAAAGTCTACAAGAGATGGGTGAGGATACAGTAGGTGAGGGGAGAGGATCCTGCCCGCAAGGCCTCACAGTCTACAAGGGATGGGTGAGGATACAGTAGGTGAGGGGAGAGGATCCTGCCCACTAGGGCTCATAGTCTACAAGGGATGGGTGAGGATACAGTAGGTGAGGGGAGAGGATCCTGCCCGCGAGGGCTCACAGTCTACAAGTGATGGGTGAGGATACAATAGGTGAGGGGAGAAGATCCTGCCCACGAGGGCTCACAGTCTACAAGTGATGGGTGAGG